>JAHZNB010001766.1:0-11679 GCA_027744295.1 Callyntrura guangdongensis
GAATCCTTTCTGGATCGGTTTCTATACCCTGGATTACTCATATGGGTATAATGAGACCTTTCATGTGTTTTACCTAGTTTTTCATATCACTTTGTGTATCGAGTAGGTGCACGAATCTCATGAAAAGAAATACTTTGAACCTCAGTTATAAATACATATTTCGCATATTTGCATCTTAAGTGCATAAATGAATACACACTGTCTGTATTGTATTGCATATTTTGACATTCTATTTGACATATTTTCTAAAAATTGCGTTCAATTTATTTTTGTGACAAAATATTGCCTAAAATGTTTCATTTGAGAACATAAATAGACGAGGTTTAAAGAAAAATCCCAGAATCGGTATCTTTTGTAACGGAAGTATTCAGTTACTTTGAAAATTTCATATCAACTTATGCAGCAATACAACTAAATTTTCACAAAAAATGCGTCGCTGATAGAACGTGCTTGCAAAGAATCCTAATTTCTCTCAGATGATGAAAGTGTTAAATGTACTAAATGGTGATGTTTCTGCTAACGCGAATATTAGGAATGTATATTGTCCAGCAACTAATGTATAGAGTTTGACAGAAGTTTTAGGGACAATAACTCTATTTACGTAGGACGAGGAAACAACATGACAATTTGGAATTGAACATTGCTTGCCATTTTAAATTTGCTAATCTAGGCTTAAAATTCTTACCATTAGTAACTACTGTACTGTAACTTCTGTAATTTCTGGAAAAGAAGGAATAAATCAGCTTTATTGTAGCTGCTGTCATTGACATGGCCCAAGTGGCTTAACTGCATATTTTGGCAATTATAGGTGCATTACTTCATGCATAAAAAAGTAGGATTTTTACTGCATGAAAAGTCTTACTTTACTCATGGGTAATTCAAATCGTCCCTGTAAAATATATAATGACTAAGACTGGCGCCCTAAAAAAATTGTCAAATTAAATCTGTTTTAAAGCATAGGAAGATAATACACGACTCTATTTTGGTATTAACGTTTCCCAATTCAAGATTTGTGTGAACCACACACCAAAAATGACATTCCCTCTGTATTCACTGTACTAATACATTTTAAAGCTATTTTCTTCTTTCAAATTAATCTCTGCACTTGTACATATATTATTACCAGTATCTCGTGTGTACAACCTTGTCCACAATACCTCCATATCCCGAAGAATCCTAACAATTGGTAATAATATTTTCAGTCAATAAAAGGACTACTGCTTTCTGCTGCTACAGCGTAAAAACGTGTACCCCTCTCTGTAGGTACCAACTACCAACTCCCTTTTTTATATCTTTGCTCGGAGTTGGATCTACCACGATTATCATTATCATCATCTCCGTCATCCTCAGCTCCGTCGTCTGTTGCTCTGTGCCGCACACACATCAAAAAACACAAGTAAAGTGAAGTAGCTCCTTTAATCTTTTTTGTAAAATGCTATAAAACTACATTAATTCTTATCCCAGCAGTGAACCAGTAGTGGTAAGTGGTAGTCATCAACTATATTATGGCATATTATACGTATAAGTTTACCAGTAGTAGTACCACCACAGATTCTTCCACTTTTTTAAAACAATGATCATCGTCTCCCCTTAAAAAAGACGTTTTGTTTGCCTATCTTACCACTTTTTTGCATTATCATCATCCCCATCATTATCATTCGTATTCGCAGTAGTAACAGTGGAAAAATTCAAAGATTGTTGCTGCTGTTGTTGTACTTGTTGCACTATTCTCGAATATTATCGCTGGGCTCGCTAGTGTGCGAGGTGAATAAAGAGAGGCGGGGGACAATAGTATTGGATATATTATATGCACAAACACATACACACATTTTACATTTTTAATATTTTATTATGGAATGAATGGATGGAAAAAAGGATCCATCAAAAAAATATATACTCACTTGAAGCTGGCGAGAAGCCGTTTCGTTGATGATGATGATGATGAGGTTGCTGTTGTTGTGCAATCTATCGTTTTTAGATGGTAGGCTCTCGATTCTCGCTTGTTTGTCTCTCTCCCTCTCTCTCTCTCGCGTTTTCTTTCATTGTGCAATTGACTGGCAACGGCAACGAATAGTCAAGAGTGGAGTAAAAGGGATATTATTGGTGTGTGTACGTCTTGTGTGTGGAATAGGCTTGCAAACAGTCAACAGACTCTCCTCTGCTAAAAAGGAACAAGTGAACAAAACACCTTTTTCTTTTGTGCATGTTGTGGTGATGGTGGTGTGGGGTAAAAAAAACGCCAGCACATTGCGATTTAACGCGAGGGCATAATATAGTGCATATATGCACCTGGCGTGGTACCTGTCTGTGTGTGACGACGCTATGTTGTTTGGCGTTGCATGAAATTGAAGTTCATCTCCATCAGTTTCAAAAGATCTTGAAAACAGGGATTTTTCGAGTTGAAACAGTTTTTTCAAGAGAACCTTTTGTAGTAAAGTTGTGGTGTTGTTTTGGTAGAGACAAGGAGTGTAAAAGAAAAAGAGATAAAGAGTGTTGGGGATTAATTAAATTAAATTAATTGGAACAAGACGAGAGAGAGAGAGAATAGAATTTTGCATTTAAAAATGTGTTCGGTTACGCAATAACGAGAGAGGGTCGAATAATCAAGGAGATTTTAATAGTTAATTGTGTGTAATTGTCACCATTCGTGGGGACAAGATTCAAGATTGTTTAAAAGAAAAAAGTGATTTTGACACATTTTGTGCAGAAGTGTATGTGTGTATGTTTGTGTACTTCAGAATTTCATCAGAATGGCCGCTCACCCGAATCTAGAGCGGAGGTTTGTGCAAAAATAAACCATTATGCAACTTTTTTTTTTAAAAAAAAAAAGAAAGACATAAAGGCAGTCATCC
Source organism: Callyntrura guangdongensis (assembly GCA_027744295.1). NCBI lineage: Eukaryota > Metazoa > Arthropoda > Collembola > Entomobryomorpha > Paronellidae > Callyntrura > Callyntrura guangdongensis. Next base: position 2,853 of record JAHZNB010001766.1, read on the forward strand.
ATGCATACCAAAAGACTTTGCATATAGTCCATTGTCATCTTAGAGTTGAGAATTCTGGTGCTCATCTGCATATAAGAAGCACTAAGCCATCAGCTGATGGTGCTTCTTATATTCAAATGAGCACCAGAATTCTCAACTCTAAGGTGACTATGGACTCTAATTATTACTCTTTTGGCATAAAAATTTGGAAATAGTGCTTTATTTGAACCTTTTTCAAAAATTACACAGAGTTTCCATTTCGTTGGACGTAAACACGGATGGCGTCCTTAATAACGTTATCGTCTCGCCAGGCACCCCAACTCCCGAGGAGCTCCTGGCCCAAGAGCAAGTCAGCTCTGTGCCACATCCCCCTCCAAGATCGGCCTTGTATTCGAATGCTGCGAACAATGCTTCTGCTATCGGCCAATACTCCAGCGGCCCTGTGAGTACTTCCAACACTCATGCTGTGAGTATCCGGAATGCGTGCAAGTCGTATGTTCCCGGAAAGGCTATAATTGACAACATGGACATGACTGTGCCCAGAGCGACGATGTAAGTACAGGGGAAAAAATCCCAAAACTACCTCACCTTCCTCTCTCTCTCAACAAAAAATACGACAGCTCAATCAAACCAACGCTGAATGCAAATAATTTCATTTACGTATCCAAAATTGATTACTGAATCTATTAAAACTTTTATGCCTTCTTGGAATACACTTTACTACAAAATGTACAATAGTAATTTGCGAGTGTATTTATACACCGACCACTTGTGCAAGGTACTTGCTTCGCAGTAGCAATTTACACAAACATCTTCCCTCCTCACGTCATATAAAACTACAATAAAGATAAACCATATAACCACGTGTGCAACTTGATCGACAATTTGTGTCAATTATAAACAAACTGCTCTGCATTGATGTCCACTTTTTTCCTGCTATCAAGTCAAACGACATTTTTTTCTGTTGTCGTGCCCTTGACCTTGACTTTGAACCAAGAATAAAATGTCCAAGAAAGCGACTCGTTTATAAAGCAAAACTTGTATAAAAACAAATTGGGGTATTGTGATACCACACCACCTTCATGTCACTGTCACTACTGACCAACCAGCGTAGTAGCAGTTACCTAAAAAACTGTATAATAAACTAAAATTAAAGAAAAATGCAGTTGCATATTATGACGGTGGACAAACAATGGTTCGTTACATGTGACAATAGGTACATTGTTGCTGGAACACTGTTAACATTCAAATGTATAATTTGTAGCATATGAACCCTGATTACAACTCATAAATTCGCCCAGATTGTCACAGAAATGTCATTTGAGAGTACCTTATAGCATCAGGAAAAAAATTCTTAAACTTATGTCCACCCTATCCTCGCTCCGCCGCGTAAAATCTTCCACGTTGTCCGACTTACATGCTATGATGATGAGGAAAATAATAATGAGACATTGAGTTAAGTGTTAAGTTAAAAAGAAACCAGTCTGTTCTCTAAAATGGACACGCTTGAAGGGAAGGAAACAGGGGCGAGGTATTATTCCATATAACAAAACAAGACAATGTCAACAGGTGCTTCAATACACAGGAATTATTGCGCAAGCAGGTAACTACATAGATTCTGGCCTTGTCGCTTTTCTACACTTTACAAAACTGCAAAATAACGTTATTTGCAAAGCTATAAATAAACGAAGAGTTTTTAAAGTGAAGACAGAGAAACCACTTCTCTAATATTGCTGCACAGTTAATGGGGAATTCCCGCCTGCATACCCGCGACCCGAAGAATTTTTTATCAATTTGTTTTCTCTGAATGGATGATAGAATCATTATGTCGGTCGGTAATCCCAATTTTATCATCAATCCTAATCTCATAAATTTTTCTAGTCTCGTCCATTTGCACGGTATGAATATTTTTTTTTATTTTTATCATTTTTTTTTCTCTGAATGGATGATAGAATCATTATGTCGGTCGGTAATCCCAATTTTATCATCAATCCTAATCTCATAAATTTTTCTAGTCTCGTCCATTTGCACGGTATGAATATTTTTTTTTGGTTGCATTGTTCAAAGTTTTTTCATGTGTCAGTCTATTCATTTTTTTCTCAATGAGTCTCTCTCTCTCTCTAAAACTAACGAGCAACAACAAAGGAGCAGTCGAGGCTTGCGCGTAGTAAAAAATAGTAAACATGTTTTGAGTAAGCAATGCGACAAGGATGATGACTCTTCTCTGTAGACACATGCCTACATTTTTCATCATATACCACACCAGCACTCAAGCTTGGCGTATGGTTCTCGTTTCAGAGTAGAGTACGTGGTCAGCGTACTGTGCAAAAACAGGTGAAATATGACGCCACTGATTCCGGCGAAAAGGGTGATAGGGTAAACACTCTGACTCGACCAAGACAACAACTTAGGCTAGATTTTAGACGTTTTTATGAATTAGCAGGAAAGGGGCATGCTATGACGTAGTCAGGTAGTAAATAATGGTATTTAATGTAAACATTGTTGAACCAGTTTTTATGGGATGTTGCGACAGATGAACTTAAAACGATGATATGATGAATATTAGTGTCTGAAGCATTTGATAAAATAAGGTAGATATTTACTAACAGTAATAAAAAAAATTCCAAGCAAACGTCAATGATGATGAGGAGGAGGATTTGGGATAAAAGTGGCCGTGGTGTTGATATGTATGTAATAAATGACACTGAAATAAAGTGGAAATCCCCGGTACCAACTGTATAACAGGGGGTTATCATTAAGAGAAGAACAAGCTATTTGGTTGAGGAGGGTACAAGATAATAGAACAGAAAGAGAGAAAGAGGTCCAGTTATATTGACAACAACGTCAACGTCCCAGTGTGGGTAAAATTTCAAGAGAGATTTTCTGAAAGTACGATTGGGTTAGATTAGTGACGATAACAAAGGATTTAGAGTATTTAGACTGTTTTTTGTGTAATTATTACCTGAGCTTACAAACTGGTAATAGTAATCAACAATGTAACATTGTTCTCTGTACCTGCTGACCTGTGTGCAGCAGGTGTACTCAAAAAGAATGAATTATTGCGCCATCGCGTTAATAAATGTAGCACAAAGTAGAACGCAATAACGTTTTGCAGCTAGCTGTTGACTATGATGATGATAATATTTTGGCATGTCCAAAACCACTTTTAAGATGAAGCGTTATAGGTAGTGCTACCTTTTTTTGTGTGAAAAATTTCTGTAAATGTAAACACGTTTTTAATTTTGTTTTTTTATCTATAGATATGGGCTGTTGGGGAGCTCAGGATGCGGCAAGGTAAAAACCAACACACGTCTACGTCACTAAGTTCTTATATGACTAGATTAACAATAAAGTTTAATTTGAATTTGAATTCGAAGACAACAATCCTGTCTTGCATTGTCGGACTGAAGGAGCTGGACTCTGGAGAGATTTTGGTGTTTGGATCGCGGCCTGGTTCAAAGGGGAGTGGGATTCCAGGGAGGCGATTGGGATACATGCCACAGGTAGGTATTAAAACATTAAAAGTGTCATGGTCACCCATCGATATCACCTTGTTCATGGTTCACGGTCAATAATATGACTCATGCGCATGAATCCCATGGCCAATCTAGGCAAAATTGCTGTTAAGTTCAAAGTCCATACGACCTAGCTAGGTACACATGAGCTGAACTAATTCTGAAGTAATTTTCTCAAGATTTTAATATTCCTACGATAATAATAGGGGCTGTCGATAATGTCTATGACGAAACATAAAAAATATTAAAACAGTCATAAATTAAGATGCACCTTGGCTCCCATCTTGATGGGGTTGCACCTTGCACGTCGGCACGGCAGCAACCGCAATTCTCCAGCGTTAGAAAAAAACAAGCTCATTTTTTCCTGTTTTTTTTTTCTTGATGTAACAATAACAATGTATCAAGTCAAGCGCATACTGTAATTTACATGTTCATGTACACTTTTTTTGCTGTGTCAGTGGACAGGACAGGAATGATGTAATGATCTGGCTGTGATTGCAAAAGATGTTTTAAAAATGTCTAGTAAATAAATTTGCCTTGTAAATAAAGTATGTCGAAAACTTGAACCCCTGTCCAAAAAGAAATAAAAATGTTCTTATGCAAATTGTGTAGTTAATCCTGTTGCCTATTATCATCATCCTTAGAATCGTTTTAAGGAAGCAGACAAACCTATTCAGGATTTAAATACTCGGCAATTATCCTTACGATTTCGCACTTTCGCGATCATTCTTTTGCAGTTATTCCCAACATGTCTTGTACATTATTATCCTGACTTTAGTTTAGTATCACATCACTTACGAGTGTTCCACCCCGCCTCTTCTCTTGTTTAAACATTAAAAACGTAGTAGTTTTCCTCTCTGGAAGCGTTCAAGTAAAAATCATAAAAACAAATATACTTGGTGTGAGGCTAGGGTGCTTGCTTGTGTGAAAAAGAATGGTGGTATATGCCTTGCTTGTCAGTTTCAACTAATTGGTTAATTCCGTATAGGAAAATTTCTGGACGCATTTCTTAGCTTCCCCTGTTTAGCTTCACTATAGTATTCATTACAAGCCGTGGGTATTGAGTTTGGTTGGAGGTTTTTTGCATTTGTCGGCGCAAATATAAGTACACACGTGTTCATGGATCCTCTCTGGAAGCGTTCAAGTAAAAATCATAAAAACAAATATACTTGGTGTGAGGCTAGGGTGCTTGCTTGTGTGAAAATGAATGGTGGTATATGGCTTATTGCTTGTCAGTTTCAACTAATTGGTTAATTCCGTATAAGAAAATTTCTGGACGCATTTCTTAGCTTCCCCTGTTTAGCTTCACTATAGTTTACAAGCCGTGGGTATTGAGTTTGGTTGGAGGTTTTTTGCATTTGTCGGCGCAAATATAAGTACACACGTGTTCATGGGAAAATTGTTAGGCAAATCCACATGGCACTGCAACTGCTCTGCTGCCAGAGTGAGATTCCTAAGTCTGATTTTTTTGAACAGGGATGTATGATAGGTTCACTTACTCATCCAATGCCGCCGGTACGCCTACTAATTCTCATAATTTTTTTTATTACTTTAATCACTGCACAATGCATTATCTGGTGAGGGTTAAGTTCCACCAAGATAAAAAGTATTGGCGACCGGAAGGATATTAAATAAAAGTACTTCTTGTATTTATCCATAAATTATTTAAAAAGTTTATCTCAGGATATCAATAATAGGAAGGAGTAATAATAAAATTAAAACATACAATTTTATAATAATGTTTACCTTTTAAAGATTTTATGCAACTGTCAATAACATATTATTAAGTTAATTTGTACAAATATTTGAGATAGGTACAGGATAAGCATAAAAATTATTGGATTCCTGATGATGGTGTTTAAACCATGGAGTAAATTTATGCGATTTTGTGTGCATATCATAATATCATCCTCATTTTTTAACCTTGGCCGACATTGGAATATTACTTAAAATTCCCTTACGTTTTATAATACCGATTTCCTTTCAAAGTTATGATTTTTCTTTGCGTAGGACATTGCACTATATGAGTACCTAACAATCAAGGAGATTCTCCAATACTTTGGTCGGATTTTCGGCATGACGTCCACGGAAATTGATGGGCAGACTGAGTTCCTTGTCAATTTTCTCCAGCTTCCACATCGCAACAAGAAAATTTGCGAGCTCAGGTAAAACCGTGTGTAAACTGAAACGTTTTAAGGGACAAGGGTTGTAGTATGTATTCTTATGACCTTTGACCTTTTCTTCTACAGTGGCGGTCAAAAAAGACGCTCTTCTCTCGCCGCATCTTTGATTCATGACCCCCAAATCTTGATTCTTGATGAACCTACCGTCGGGCTTGGTAATGCTTTAGTAATTTTTCGCAAAAATATGGCATTTGAGTATTTTGCTTTGCTTTTTACGTTACTCAAAATTATTATTTTTAAAGGCGCCTAACCTCCTCCTGAAGGAACACAACGCGCACCTCTTGGAGGATATTGTGCTCAAACTTTGTCGCAACGACTTGTCCCCCTCCTTGGAAGACTCAGCCAAAAAGAACAACAACAACGTTAAAAACGGCGGGACTGGAACCAAAGGGGACTTGGTTCGAGAAGCGCTCTCTGAAATATCCTTTTACTCCCGAATAAACAAAATGTTGCCGGGTCTAAGTCGCAACAAAAAGCAGAATGAGATGAGCGAGGCAAAACCAGGAGTGATTGGTCTAAAGTTTCAAAGAACGGTGCCCATTGGCGATTTTGAACCTCCCAAGCGACGACATTCGAGCTTGAAAAGGAAACAGTCCTTTATAGACAATTTGAGTGACGACATTTGGTTTCGGGCTAACAGGGTGAAGGCGTTAACCATCCGAAACTACTTGAACTTTTTTAGGAATCCTGTGTTCGTTTTGGGAGTTGTGTTTCTTCCCTCGATACAAATGATTTTGACCACTCTTATCGTTGGTCAGGACCCTCAACATATGCGTGTCGGTGTAGCCAACTTTGAGCGTCCCGACTGGGAAGAATCTTGCTCAACTGCGGGAGCCTGCGGAACCAATCTCAGTTGTAGATTCATCCATCATTTGAAACACCGGAAAGAAGGCTTTTTCGACCTGGTTCCAGTGACGTCGGAGCATGATGCGTTGGAACAGGTTCATCAGGGGAAAATGTGGGGCTATATTTCATTTCCGGAAAATTACTCTGACTACGTCAAGTATCGCGGAGCTCACGGTCTGTTTTCGGATGATGAAACTTTGGATGGATCCTTGGTCAAGCTAAAACTGGACATGTCTCGTGAGTAAACAATACACATCAAGTACACGTGTATCTTTTTTTGAGAGTGGCATGTCGTGACATGTAGTACACACGTGTAACATGTGTTAAAACCACAAATTTGATTATGATTATGATTTGGGACTCGTTTTTTGGCACTCACAGATTACTTGGCTGGCGTTTTTATGATTAATAACATGTTCAGATCATTCCAAGATTATCTCAAGGAAAGCCTTTCACTCTGCGGGAGCGATCCAAGAGAAGTTGAACTGCCTCTACAAGTAAGTTGCAAACACACAAAAAAAAATTCCATTAACATCACTTGACATGCAATATTAAAATGAAATAGTTATCCAATTTGTTTGACTATATAATTTTTTCACACAAAAAGAAGGAACAAATTATTTAATGTCTTGTATCTTTTAGTACACCAAACCGGTTTTTGGCAGCCTGGACTCCCGCTACATGGAATACATTATTCCTGGCGCCCTCATATTGTAAGTGACACCAAGAGAGAGAAAAAAATACCACAAAAATGTAAAATGTATGACTTGCTACGCCACGTGCTTTACATTTTTTCTTGATTTACCTCATATTTTTTTGGCAGAATCATCTATTTGATTACCCTTTGCTCTTGCGCCGTCTCGGTAATCACAGACCGGAAGCAAGGTACCCTGGACCGGTCTCTGGTAGCTGGAATCCGTACCTTTGACATAATGTTTTCCTACTTTATCACGGAAGGAACCACAGTCCTCTTCCAAGTCGCTCTGGGCGCGGGTATGCTTATTCTTGGTTTCAACCTGGAGGTCGCCGGCTCCATTGCACTGTTCCTCTTAATTTGTGTCATCACCGGGCTCTGCGGTCAAGCTTCCGGTATGCTGGTAGGAATCCTGTGCCCCGACGAAGTCGAAGCGTTGTTCCTTGGCATGTTTTTCTACCTTCCGATGATGCTCCTTGCGGGAGTGATTTGGCCGTTGGAGGCAATGCCCAATATTTTGCGGTGGTTTAGCTACTGCCTCCCGCTCACCTTGACCTGTGAGTCACTTCGCTCAGTTACTAGTAGAGGGTTAGACTTATCCCACTCTAAGGTATGGCCTGGCGTGGTCATCGTTATGGGGTGGACGCTGTTCTTTTGGCTAGTATCCTTGTTCATATTTAGGTCATTGAAAAAGAAATAGGCAGTAAATAATAGTAATACGCGTCGTGTGTACAGGAGTTAATAATTTTTAATTAGTAAATTTCAGTGGGAGTTTGGATTGCATGTTTTTAAAAGCTTGTATTACAATTATAGTCATTTTTTTAGATAAGCTACATATATTACTACCTCTTCCAATAAACGGAAACAGAGTTATCCTCGTCAACATTGTGAAAAAAAGATATTATATACCTATTATCCTGTTTTGTAATATCAACATACATATTCAATTTTGATATTACCGGCAAATTAATAATTATTGTTATATGGTGTATATAAAGCCTCTTTTACTTTTAAATAGCAGTCGTCGTGGAATATTAAGCCACACACGATCATTATGTATCATAATAATTACTTGTGTACAACATAATAGCACGCCATGTCTCCTTTACCCAAAGAGTATATTCGTACGTCGTGTCAAGTCGTGTGTGTATAGCTAAATAGTAAAATAGGTATACATTCCGTTGTCTTTTTTGTGGTACTCATTCTTAAATATATTTGTGTATTTTTAAATTATTTAATTCAATAAAAGAATGATTATGAGGATTTATAATTTTTTCTCTCTCCATTATGCCTGGGCACATGTAGCGATTGCATTTTGTCGTCGTTGTTGATTGTATGGCACACAAAATGCTTTTTGTTAAAAAATGCTTTTTTCTCGTGAGTCACGACATTTTATGGGAGAGTTTTAACAAAAAAAGTGACATTTCTCACGCTCTGGCTGTGTGGGTCTGTAGAGAAAAAAAAATGTTTTCATTGAATAGATGATGACGGCAATGATGATTGTAATGATGAATACAATAGTCACCTAAAGCTAACAACAAAATAGAGCAAAACATCTTATTTTACCGTCAAATTTTGCATGTTTCTTTTTTGCCTAATTACGTACACCA
>JAHZNB010001767.1:0-18547 GCA_027744295.1 Callyntrura guangdongensis
ATAATAACAATAAACTAGCCAAGGAGAAGGCAAAGGTAAGGGATAGAGGCGATATTCCGTGCCGTGGCACTTTCGATGCGTACCAACAGCTATTGTAGTGTTGTGGGATGTGGAAACTAAATGTAGGGTAAAGTAAAAGGGGGGATTGCGAGAATGAGGAAAATTATGGATGCAATATTTGTCATCTAACATTTCAAACGTAAATCTATCCTTACTTTGCCTGGATATCTTGGCTTCCTATTAGAGACCACTAGAACGACAGGTGCGAGTAAGTAAACGCATTCCTGGGGAATTTCCACAGTGCCTGGTAGTTTACGAGATGGCACAACAATAAAAAGAAGTCTGCTTGTTCCTAGCAGAAAATGGCTTTTATATTCATGAATTGCTAATTAGGTTGGTATATTTGATAGACAGGTGACATGCCATATAAAGCTACAGAGATCCCACCCACGCCATTATCTCACACAGGGTTTGCCAAAATCCTCTAATCCTTTTCCTTTCCTGCAGAGAAAGTTTTACATAGGTTGTTTTTGTCTCATGCATACTTGGGGAAAATAGTATTTTCGGAGTTACCACATGTGATTCATCGTTTTATTTATCCGATAAAATATACTTGGTAGGGGTAGGATAATCCTAGCAAAGGGGGACAACTTTCACCGACCGGTTGAAAATGCAGTTACACTCTTACACTGTTATTTTGTCAAGAGAAACGAAGCTTAAAACAACTTAGCACTCCAACCATTTTGGTTTATCGTTCGTTGGAAATCGCAGTAGACAATTTCCACTTTATATGATGACTCATGAAAAAATTGGTTGACTAAACATTGCACCTTTTGTTATATCCAGCCAAGTGAAACAACAGTGGGGTAATGTAGGTATACAATTTAATGGCGCCTGTGTGTACACTTCCGCATTTGAACTTGGGAAAACGGTGAACACCTTGAGGGATATTTATTCATTTACTACGACTACCTTCTTCTGCAGCATGAAAATTACAGTATTTTTTTACATGCAGTTCAACAATAGAACACGGTAACCCATTAGGATTTCAATAATTTCAGCAGATGGACGTTTTTGTCAACAGTCCTTGCAACGTTGATAAGGAGCCAATAAAAAATATAAAAAATAACCATGCAAACGAATTCATGATACAAGTAATAAACATACAAAGTAATAGTAGCTAAGTGACGAAGTAATCACTTAACTTGTGATCAACCCTCCACCAAACTTCCCTCTAAACCAAGTACACAGAGAATGTGTAATCGATTAACGAAAAAAAGAATTTCGAAATTCCTAACCGGTCCTGAGGTACCACTGATTGACTTTTTTGAAGACCTGTGGGTGCCACATGGCGACACCCGGAGGAAGCTTCAAAATGACAGAGTGTTTAGTAGATGATACGAACATACAGACAGACGACGTCACTTCATCCCTTAATAACTAATACTTGTAATGTAATAATGACCAATTTTACCTGTTGTTTTTTATTGATTGATTTTCATCAAATAATTTTCCCCTTGACTATTGTATAACATCCAGTATATTATACTTCCATTCTTTTTTAATTTTTGCACACTCCTTTATTTGTATTGCGAACAGATTCAGGCACTTTACTTTTAATCGCATCATTTGGTACATTATCATTCTTTCTTTTCTTCAAATTATCAAAAAAATACGTGCATCGAAAATTTAATCATAAATTAAATAGTGTCACACAAATACAAGATTACATATCCCAAATTTTCGAACAAGAAAAAAATACAAATAACCCATTTACTAATGGCGAGCACTGCCTATTATAGCTAACTGCTTGACAAATTTCCTGCTACATTTGTTTTTGGTACAGTTAAATAAATAAGAAAGTATGCACGTTAAAAAATAATCATCATAATCAATAATTTGATTTGTACGATATCGATTTCTTCAAAACATACACAATTAAACTGTCTTGATTAATCATATTCACAACAAAATTCCTTCCTGTTCGTCGGAAACTTAGCACTTTGCAGCGTTACTTGGTTATTTATCATGACAGTGCAGCATATTACAAATTTCCTGCTACATTTGTTTTTGGTACAGTTAAATAAATAAGAAAGTATGCACGTTAAAAAATAACCATCATAATCAATAATTTGATTTGTACGATATCGATTTCTTCAAAACATACACAATTAAACTGTCTTAATTATTCATATTCATAACAAAATTCCTTCCTGTTCGTCGGAAACTTAGCACTTTGCAGCGTTACTTGGTTATTTATCATGACAGTGCAGCATATTACGACATAATGGGTCAATGGTCAATGACAATATCTTACTAAATTTTAAAACCACCACTTGATTGATTCTTTCCTTTAAATCTCACCAGTCAATAAAAATATACTAATCGTATACTAATCTCGTTTCCTGTTTAAATACTTATCTACATCCCACAACAAATACACATAACTGAATCTTCGTTACATATGTATGTATAAATACAAAAAAGTATGCACAAAGACGAATATAAGTTGATAATATAAGTTGTAGTTTCAGTGCATTTTCAGGTTAACTTTTGAACTCTCCAAGAAAGTTTCTTTTCAGAAAAAAAAACAATTTTCAATTTTACAATGAAGCTTTCTGGCTGATAACTCAAACACCCTTTTAATTTATAACAAATCAAGGTAATTACAGATATTTCTCCAAAAAAATAGTTAGCATTCCCATTTAATTTCTGTGTGACCAGAATACGACTTTTAATTTCGCATCATAAAACTGATGGCAGTTTCCTTATATTTTAGAACGGGCCATAGTATTTCACAAAATCCTTATTTTACAATATCTTACCCTATATGAGTTAATGTATTATTAGTAGAAAGTACAAAACTAACAAAATATTAAACAATTAACTAAAATGCATAAACAAGTTCACAAGTTAAATAAGCAAACGTACGAACTAAAGAACTGATAATATTTTTTTAACCTACCAATTCAGAAAAAGGAAAATATTACAAAATTTAAAATCAGTTACATAAACGGCTAGTTGTTGAGAATTTTATAGAATTTTCCGTTATTTGTTATGCAACTTATTCATACAAGTTAACTATTTTTTTTCTTTAAAAACCAGACTAAAAAGTGCACTAGCAGGAAAGTGGTAGGAAAATCACAATAAATAGTAGGCATTATGTACTTGGTTTTAGGGTGATCAGTACCTGGATAATTGAAAATTTCGTACTTGTTACCTACGCAATCACGGAAACGTTTCCACGAATTTTTTGTCCAACTATTAATCAGATGCTACTCATTACACAAAACGCATGATTTGCCGCCAGAGGCATTCCATTTGAAGATTCGACTCACATAATTTCATCGGTTATTTTTCTGAATTGACCACCTCTCAGAAGATAAATGAGTGAGAAGCATTTTTATATATTGGTGTATACGATGCATTTATCTATTATTTTATGCATCCAATCTTATATAACACCATTCATATAGGCTGTATGGGCCAGAAGCCCGGTTGATATGACAGATTATCAATACATCAAACAAACCCGATGTTCATAATAATGTATCACAACCTGTTCAGTTCAAGAGAGGGTTCAGGAAGCACTTGAGCGTTCATCCGCCTGTCAGCTACGCAAATGTCACGATTTTAGAAAGGAACCTTAACCATGACCACGACAAAAAGTTTTCACTTTGAACAATATTTCGATTTCGATTAACAAAACTTTCTGTAAACAGCTTATGGTGGAAGCTACGACGACGTGGGATTAAGGCTTAGCCCACTTTCTCGACATTTGTTATTGAAAAATTTTTCTAATAGATTGGCGCACCGGTAATATTCTGTTTCTTGACTGTTGTATGTTCGACAGTTGGTAAAAATACGGGTCATGTCAGAGATAAACAGACGCTGGCTGATGTAGTAACCTTTCTTGAGGCGGTCTGCCATCGTTTTCAAGTCTGCAACACAGGCCACTAATATTTCAAAATGTTCGGGATAAAATGTTAATTTCTGATGTATTTAAAAATCTTTTACCCATTGGATAGGGAATATAGTCGTAGTAATCCGGAACTTCGTTCTTATCAACTGGTTTAGTAAATGGCCAAGACGCATGGTGATTCTTGACTTGGTTGAGTATCGACTTGAAAACCGTGGTTAGACTGGGTTCATCTTCCAGTTTGATCATAATTTGATCCACACCCACAATTTGACTGGCGTTGAGCATTCCGGGAATCTCTTTTAGGCGGCCTTGACCCTGTTGGCGAGCGGGTGGGGTAATCGTCATATCCTGTTTTTTAATAACAAAAACGAGTCGAAATTTTAAATAAATTTATATAAGTTCATACTGTCATTGTAGATCAAATTATAATGATTTTACGTGAAGTTCCTCGTATTTTCTTTTGACAATCTTCATCATTATCTGCTTCTGGCGACGGACGACGCTGGTAAACTCTGTGTATCGAATGCAAGGATTAAGTTCACAGTGCATCAGAGTAGCGCCCTCGTACTCTTTAATAAAACCAGAGTACATGGACCGTTGAACAGTAATATCCATACTGAAACCTTGCTTTTTAAAGTAACCTGAGAAATAATATAAATAAATGGTTTGTGTCTGTTGATAAGCTTGTTGTGGTAAAGGTTACTGTTTACATTGGAAGCGACCGTTAATGTTTTTAAAAAAAATAATGCCGCATCGAATCATCAAAAAGTGACTAAGTTAAGTAAAAAAACAATATGTAATTCCAAAATAGAAGTTTCGCCGGAGATTTTTTTTGCAGACTTACATCCTTCTCGCCACAAAGCTGAGTATCATCAAGGCCTCGACACGCCTCTAAAATGAGATCCTTTGGAAGATCCCAGTCATTTACAGGACCCTCCACTACAAAAGATTCTTCAAAACTAGTGATTCCGGGTGTACCTCCCATGTCTCCTCCACTAACAGTTCTTGGCTCCTGCTTCATTGTTACCCCTATAGTTCGGCTACTTTGTGCAGATGGATGTTCATGTGGCTGATCTACCACCATTTCCTCCGCTTCCGCCATGCTCTCACAAGGTTCTTTCTTAATCACCGCTGCACCACTCATTACTGATGCAGCTGGGGTAGCCACTTTTCCTGCTACGGCGGAGTTGATGGCTGCTGCTAAATTGGGGGCCTGTTGAGCCATGCTCTGTGTCTGCTGCTGTATCATCTGCGGCCGACCAGATTGCGCGTGAAGAGGAAGCATGGGTCTAAAATTTACATCCCAAATGGGACAGTTTGGGGTATGAATAGCTTCCTCCACCGCGTCCAAGAATCCCGGTAGCAATTTGGAATACAGTTCCCTCTTAGTCGGTTGAATTTTCTCCTGTTCCATTCGGAACTTGTCCAGGATTTGTTTTTTCACGTTTAGAAATATCTCCTTCATAAACTGCCTTCCAAAAATTTGTGCCACGTCGTATTTGGGAAGCGAGTCGCACAACGTGGGCGCCTGGCACAGAATCAGCCATCGGGTATACATGTGTTTGTACACATCATACCCTGTACTCCCCACCCGTAAGGCCGCCACCGAAGGAGAGTCCATCTTACAGTTATTTATCGTGTGCAGCAGTATTTTTCCCAGGTCGACCACCGCAGCCCACTCAAAACTATTTACGTGACAATACTTAAATGCAATTAAAGCCATTAATGCACGGCTTATCGAAGGTTCCTCATATGGAGGTCGCCCCAGTGTGGCAAAATCTGGCAAGGGAGAACAACAGGTAGAGACACTTTTACGAAGTAGTCGAAATAAGTAGTGAAAAATTTGCTTTGTTTCCGGGTCATCCATCAAAGGATCCTTTTGGAGCACCAGAAATATCGTTTCAATGTCCACCATAGTGCCAATAAGCTCGTCAATGGCGATATCGGTAAGCTTCACTAAATCCGAGATGTGTTTTTCCAGCGAATGGGTACAATTTCTACAGGGCTCATTTGGGCTTTCCATTTGAGGTTCTGGAGGGGCAGTGCTGGATCCGCTAGGGTACATAAAGTTACGGGCAGCGTGAATGCTTTTCCAACCTGCGCATTGGCAGCCCTCCATCTAAAAGTTGCAATCAATCAATGGCAAATAAATATAAGAGTTGAGTTGTTGAGTTATTCCTGTTTTAATATTTTTACATGTAAAATATTTTATTTGTCAAGTTACCTTGCACGCCGCATGTGTTGCCAACTTCAATATTTTATCTTTTCTGTCCAATCCACAGGAACGCCGCTTTTCTCGACGCTATCCTCGCTGGGTGCCAAATTCTACTTTGTAGCTGTAACGCCTGTGCGCTGGGCTGCTGTTGTCCTTGTTGACTTGGTATTTGCACTTGTAATCCCGCTGCCCCCGTTCCTCCTTGCGCAGTCGTCGCTACCTGCGCTCCTTGTCCAGTCCCAGGCATGTTTATAATCAGCTGTTGTTGCTGCTGTTGAGTTTGACTTTCTTTCGGTGCGCCAACCACCGCAACTGCCTGCGCGAAATCCTGGTGCTGCTGCTGATGTGCTGCAGTTAACCCAGTTGTTGCTGTAGTCACTGTTGTAACTCCTCCTGTCACCCCACTAACTACATTAACATTCCCGTTGGCAATAGTACTAGATGCGGTAATTATCGCTGCAGAAACACCTCCCGCTACTGCTGCTGCTGGAGGGGGAGGTGGGGTCACCTCAATTAAAAACCGCCCGTCTGCTGTTCTGCTCAGAATATACTGCTGTTGACCCACAGGTTGTTGCTGCTGAAGATTATGAAGCTGCTGATTTTGCTCAGTACTCATTTTTTTCAAACCACCACCACAACAACAACTACGCCTCACTTGTCGTAGTAGTTGCTGTTGCTACAACAGCAGCAGCGGTGCTGGTAATAGTATTAGGAACTTCGCTTGGTCGTGGCAGCAGCGCTGCAGCGTAAATTTTTTAATATGTACAAAGTTAGCTATATAATCGTAAGTGACTCGACTCTTCCTAAATGTAAACTGTGTGCGTGTATTTACGTGGAGAATATTATATGATGAGATCACTGTGTAATAACCTGCGCTGGCTGTGTACTAGTATATACTAGTCATCTCTCACTCCCCGCCCCCGTCAGTCCGTAAATACACAGAGATCCCACACATATAAGCTTAAAACGCTTCGTTGCTTATATTTTTGTAATGATCAGAGCAGAGTCACAACAATATTAGGAAGTTGGTCTTTTTCTAAAGGTACGACGGTAGTACGGTAGATACATATAGACAAGCACTAAGCAGACAGACTTCAATAAAAAAATTCATTAACGAACGACAGAGAACGAGGAAACTTGAAAACACTATGGAAACGAGTATCATAACAACCCATGTGACTGTAATAATATGTAAATATGTGTGGCTAGATTTTATCTGAATCATCAGCATCACTAAAAATTAGAATGATATCAGGGCTGATAGCTGAAACTTGTGAATCATGTATGCAGAATCTGCCTCATGTTCCGCAAACTTTTAATATTACGAGGATAGGAAATCAGATACGCCTATACATTACGTGTATTACAGAGTCTGGCTGTTCCGCAAGCCACGCTCGCGCGTTCGGGCAGACGCTGCATGCATGCATGTGTCCATAATAGGGAATATATAGTGGGAAGGTGGGGGTGGTTTGGCTTCGGTTTGAAGTTTTGAATAAAAAGTTCTACATATATTATCAAGTCATTCAAAGAGAAAAGCAAGGATCATACGCATACTATTCACACTCATACTATACTCGCAATTAATTACATTGTGTTATGAATACTGCTGTGTGTATTGAGTATATATATATTGTATTGACGAAAACATTACACACACTTTTCGTGAATGTGTATTTATGTTGAAATTACAGAAATTACAAGAAAGAAACTAGAGTTTTACACTGCACGTAGGATACCAGCAGTAGCATTATGGAAAGGATGCGGATGGTCTCGTATTGTGGTGATGTTTTGTAAATACGTAAAGTTAGCTCAGGGATTCTCCCCGAAGGACTGAGAGTGACTCTCCAGCATGTCAAAAATAGCAAGAAAATGTACCTTAGATTGTAATGCTCTGCACGTTGCTTGCTAGTTAGAAAGGTGATTTACAGAATTACATGGACCATGGAATTTAGAAGAGTAACACAATATTTCATACAATTCAATTGGATTGTTTTTTTTACCAAATTCCAGCGAATTTCAGAAAATTGGCAAATTAGGTATTCAGTATAATACAAAATAATTTTACTGAATTCTAAAAAATTTACTCAGTTGCTAATGGTTTTCTTTCGACACATCACTTGGCTGAGTACTTTCATGATTGATATTGTTTTGCGGATTACTCTGAGCGTTAGTATGTGGGTGAATCACATAAAATGAAACTTTAAACCATATTTATAAATGCATATTTTGCATCTTAATTGCATAAATGTATACGTACTAACATAGCATATGCATGCAGATTTTGAGAAAATTACAGCATATTTATGCATTTATTGAAAAAAGTGAGAGAAAAATTCCAACCAGGTCAGAGTGGTTTGAATGTGAACGTAACTTATGCATGCAGCATTACGAAACAGATCACAAGCATCACTTAAAAGTTATTAATGCTGCCCTGGTTGGCAGTTACTGGAAACACCCAAACCTAATTAAAATTTAACGAGTTTTATAGCGTATTTTGAATTTTGTGTGCATCGCCTTATAGCTGTCAATACACAGAGGATGAAATAGAAAAACCCTACATTGAAATCGTTTATGGAAAACTACACTAATCGATTTTTTCATAGAAAACTCTGCAAACCACTCATCTAAAATATTATTTATGAAATTTTAAGTAGAATTTTTACTTTTTCCCTTAACACAGAGACTAGCTTAAAGTGTTGAATATTTATTCATTAGGTTATATGTCAAAAATTCGAAAAAAGAACAGGAGTAAATACATTTGATCAGGAGTGGATGAAACAACGGACCCATATAGCCGATTTGTTGTCAATGTTGTTGAAGAATCGATCTTAGTTGCAAAGAGACAAAAGATCTCTATGTATCTAATAAATCTTGTGGAAGTTTGTGGATCTTTTAAATTAAATTAACTCGCTTGTCTAGCCTTGTCGATTGTCGAAAACCGATGTAATCGTTAAGTCTATGTATCTAATAAATCTTGTGGAAGTTTGTGGATCTTTTAAATTAAATTAACTCGCTTGTCTAGCCTTGTCGATTGTCGAAAACCGATGTAATCGTTTATAAGTTATGAGCTAATACAACTTTGCCAACCCTGGTCGAAGGGGTCAACAAATTTGGGTCAAATTTTCCAAAACGTTTTATTCTACTATTATTATATCTATTTAGGTCATGCATTGTAATTTTTGGTGTTCCCCCGGTTGACCCCCAGAGTTTAACCCCAAACCCCCATAGATACCACCTGTAAAACTAATAGGTCTGTCAGAAGGGAGAAGACCTAAAATTAGAATAAAGTATTGTAAACTGATGAACTGAAATTGCAACACGATGGAGGAAAATTATATAGTCACATTAACATGTGCCTAAATAAAGGAAGTGCATAGCGAAATACTATATAGATTAATCTAGTGAAGATATATTTCTTCTTATAATGTTTTATATTGTATACAAAATTAGGAACACGTGTAAAACGAGGTAGCTGAGAAAAGACGTCATAAACAATCAGTCAGCAACAGTAGCGTGGGAGGACGAGCTAGCACGTAGCACAAGCTCCCGCAAAAGATGTACTGTACAAAAACTGGAAGGGAGAAAATAATAATAAGGAAAATTGAATACAGAAATAGAATACAGAATATGTCATGGTTCAACCGAGCAAGAAAGTGAAAGAATGGAGAAAGTGTGATGTGATGTAAGTTAAGAACTTTTTATAAACTTTCTCAGTCCAATTTAGGGAGCCAGGATCGACAGTGTGTAACCACACACTGGTTTACTTTTGGAGAGCAAAAGTGTCAACTGTACCTGGATAGAATAAAATAAACTGATAAGAGGAGATGAATAGTTTCTCCTCAAGTTCCTCCGCCGGCTCTTTGTCAACCACTTGTCGGTCGGTGATGAAAAGGTTGACATTGGCGGAGAAAAGAACTATTTCCGTGCCCTTGAGCCCGGTGGCAGGAACTAGTCGAAGTGCAATAGAAGGTCACCATTGCTTTGGATCGAGTGAAGGTGGGAGTAGTAGAAGAAAACCCGGTACAAAAGATAAGACAAAAAAGGGAGTGGAAGAAAATTCTGAAGCGGTAGGGAGAAGAAATTCGTATTAATTAATGACCAAGAGAATTCATATTATGTATAATATTGATGGACATATAGTTTGTTTGTTTGTTTGTCGTTTAGCGTCAGGTTCGAGAAACTGGAGACTGGAGCTCAGACTCTAAACTGAGCGCCATCCACAGTGGCTACTGGGAGGACCCGTTCTTTCGCATTTTCAACCCAAATGACCCTGCTAAAATCCGGAGAACCTCGCTTATCTGTCGTGGCTACTATGTCCGTTTCCGTGTGTGTGATTATTTTCTTCGGAACCTGATTAAGAGCGTCGGTCGACCAGTACAAGTGGTCAGCTTGGGAGCTGGAATGGACAGCTGTTTTTTCCGGATACTGCCTGAGCTAGAAACGCAGATCACAAAATTTTTTGAGATTGATTTCAAAAGTGTGATAAAGACAAAGGAAAGATGTCATCACACACAATCCACTGCTCCGGGCCATGAGTGAGGGAAAATTGAAGCTATTAGCATGCGATCTGAGACAGATTGTTAGTGTGCATGAGACACTGAAAAACAACGGATTTGATTTTGATCAGCCGACAGTTTTCTACTCCGAGTGTGTCGTTAACTATCTTGGAACAAATGAGTAAAGAAATATAACCTTCAATTGAATCGTATAATATATGGTTTAGTTTTTAAATGAAATTATAACATTTTTCCATACTTTCTTTCAGAAACACAAATATTTTGGAGTGGATCACCTCCAACGTGCCAAATAGTCTATGGTTAGCTTACGAACAGTGTAACGCGTTGGATTCATTTGGCCAAATCATGCTCTCCCATTTCCTCAAGAATGGATGCCCCCTACTTTCCTTAATTTCTGCGCACAGCCGTGAAGACCAGGAAACCCAGCTTCGCAACGCAGGGTTTAAATTTTCTCAGGTAATCAACGCCTGGGATGCATTTGTTAACATAGGGAATATTGATCCGCCACATTTCCCCCGGCTTAAAAATTCTGACCACCAGTTTGACGAGTATGAACAGTTGATAGCCACTTGTCTCCACTATTCGGTCAGGTAATATCTTTTAGCCGAATACAATAATACGGGACAAAAGATTTGAATGGAACTTTCAATGCGTACTTGAGTATCACATTGACTCTGCTTTATAGGGTGGGTCTAACGGGGAAACTCAGCCATATAGAGAAAATTACGGAGCTGCTTGACAGATTCCATTTAAATCTAGTACCTCCCCTAAACCAACCAGGAGTACACCATGAGTGTATTAAGGACTCATTGGCCGTTAAACTTGATGTTATAGAGGGCGCTTATCTCCCTACCCTTAGTGGTCATGAAACCACCGTTATCAATAAGAATACGCTTTTGACACTGGGTGGCTCCGGAGAAAACTCGGTACGAATGAAACACCTCATCCGAAGTCGGATTACATTTGAAACAGGAGATAGAGTGGATGAGAAAGGGGTATATTCTGGAGACCCATTTCAAGAAGAACCATCCCTTCCGAAAAAAAACTCTATCAGTGCTCTCATGACTGAAGTGGATATTGCCGGAGTAGTGGGACCAATGGCTGTCAAAAGTAAAATCCTTTTGGAGAACGCTGACCACTACGAGCGCATTCACGCCTGCGCCATATTTGTTCCAAGCTCTGTGAAATGCTCGGATAAACACGATTCGATACTTATTTTTGGAGGTAGAAAGTCTCCTCGAACCCCTTGCTCGAACGACCTTATTGAGCTTAACGTTAACAAAATTGATTCCAAAGTAAACATTGCAAGTGTCATAGTAAGCTCCAAGTTCGACGGCAGCTGTCCTCAACCTCGTTGGCGCCACTCTATGACGCTGGCCTCCAAACTAGGATCTCCTTACTGCTTACTGTTTGGTGGCCGTAATGATGATCAAGTGCTAGGTGATTGCTGGTGGTATAACGTAGATGATTACAGTTGGCACGAAATATATGCACGCAGCTCTGCCAACACTGATCATAGCAGTAATGCGGTATCCCATGGAGCATCTTCCACTATATGCCCATGGCCTGGACCGCGGCATTCCCATGCGATGACGGCTGACCTCACTGGCGACATAATTTACATGATTGGAGGGATCTCGGAAAATGATACGACCCTCTGTGAAGTACATTTATTTTATTGTTTTAAATTAAGGATTGTTTTTGCTTTAAATTTGCCTTAAATTTCAGTTAATTTAATACATGCTGTATGTTAGGACGCCTTTTGGACTTTTGACACTTCTACTGACCATTGGACCAATATTGAGGACTGGAATAATGTCGCTCGGCGTGTAGGGCACGCTCTTGTTAAAACCCAGAGTAGCTTGTTGATTATAGGTGGATATGGTGCGGATTCTAGTTATGGATTTGACTTCCTCGCAGCCATATGTGATCTTGAATGCAACACAGTCAAAATAGTAACCCAGGTACGCAGACGTATTTACTATTAAAACTCTAATTTACATACTTAACATGGGTGTATACATAAATAACAAACTTGTTTCTACAGACGCTACCTTTACATGATACTTTTCTTCCATTTGGATTTACCGCTTCCCTGCTAAAAGACGACAAGACAAACAAAGACAAGGTGCTCATTTTCGGCGGTGGTGGTAACTGCTTTTCTTTTGGTACCCACTATAATCAAGTCTGTTATGTGTTAAATATTCAGGAGTAATTTGCCAATCATTGTGTGTTCAATAAAATACAAAATTTGTGCTCCCTGTTTTCATTCTGAATGTATTCTCAAGATGATTATCGTTATTAATTGTCATTAAGTTTTAAGATGTATCGAATAGCTATAGAGGAAATATTTTGAGTTAGTAGCAGATTTTAGCCCAAGAAAAGACAATAAGACGGAATAAAAATCTCATTTAAACGATACAAAGAGTTGCCAGGACCTTCCACTGTTTAGTTTACCGAGGATACAATCATTGTGTGTTCAATAAAATACAAAATTTGTGCTCCCTGTTTTCATTCTGAATATATTCTTAAGATGATTATCGTTATTAATTGTCATCAAGTTTTAAGATGTATCGAATAGCTATAGAGGAAATATTTTGAGTAGCAGATTTTAGCCCAAGAAAAGACAATAAGACGGAATAAAAATCTCATTTAAACGATACGAAGAGTTGCCAGGACCTCCCACTGTTTAGTTTACCGAGGATTTTGTTTTTTGTACTTACATATTAAAATAAAATGTTTTTGTTGATAAAATAAATAATAACTACGATACTACTGTTTGTGATGCTGTTAAATTACGTTCGCGGAGATGGGTGTTAGGTCAATTTCACATGATTCCTGGTCTGGTGTAAGTTTTTTATTCAGTTTTAAAATGCGAAATTGTTTAAACTCATAAGTTAGGTTTGCATTGCAGACCCCAGAACAGATAACAGAACATTACAACTGCAGGTGTCCATATGATATACTACAACTAGGTACTACATAATAAAAAGGAATTGACTAAGAAAAAACTGCAGACGCAGAAAAACGTTTTGGAACAAGTTGTAAACAGAATAGTTATGAGCTCAATGGTGACGTTTGAGATCTTTCTAATTATTCCCAGTTTTAATTTATCTGACATCAGTTCCGTTGGCCACATGTCTTGCCATTTGAGCAAAATTTAAAACTTACGTAACAAAACAGCGCGATTACGAACTCGCAACACCATTAATTTGTTCGCCGAGTCCGAGTGTAGCTACAACAACGAACGAAACAATACCACATGTCTTGCCATTTGAGCAAAATTTAAAACTTACGCAACAAAACAGCGCGATTACGAACTCGCAACACCATTAATTTGTTCGCCGAGTCCGAGTGTAGCTACAACAACGAACGAAACAATAATGTAGAAAGCGGTGCTAAGGTCCGCGCCAGCTCAATATACACTGGAACCAATGCATTTCTTATGCAACTCCGGGTAGATTGAGCTGGCGCGCAAGGACTGTGCATGAAGAACGTAACGCAGGTGGGGTGGGGGTCCAATGGTAACGTTACAACAATGTTAACGTGTCCATTTACCCCATGTTAAAAAAGTGTGACAGAGGGGGGTGAGGGTCCGAAAAAGCGATTTTTTGCGTTACGTTTTTTAAGCACAGGCCCAAGGCGTACGTATATTTATAAATTATGTCACAGGTGGCTCCCATCCCTGACATAATTTTTTTTTCCATCAGCACCAATTTTAATTACCACTTCAGCAATCTTTTTTGGGGTTTAAATTGATTCCATGCATACATGTATAACTAAATGTTGGCTGGATGTATTTTATTTGCCTTGCAAGGCTTGCCAACTGTTCCAAAAAAATAAGACTTTCCATGGAGTTTTATTCCAGCTGTGACTAATTATAAAATATGGTACGCCTTTGCTGGTGCGGACCTTAATACTATCTATCTCGACGCTAATCAGGTGTTTCATCCATATCTGTTGATTTACTAATATTGACGTCATCGTGCTCATGAATTGTTGGGTCATTATCTTTTCCTACCACTTCCTCATGTTGTTTCTCTATCGTGGGTATAGTTCCAATTACGCTAGGTTTAGCTGCATTGTTGATATCTTCTTCATCGGTGCTACTGCTATCGGAGATATGACAACTGCGACGACCTTGACCTTCCTTTCTTTCTTCTTTTTCATCATCACTGTCACTGCTGCTTGTAGACGTGTCGGTGGTGGAGTCCTCATCCTCAATTTTCGACACAGAATCCTGATCATATTGACTCTGATAACTTTTTTGGAGGGGTTTACCCATGCGGGTGTAGACTGAGTTCTTTTCGATTTTGCTATAGGATGGCTGTCCTTCAAAGTGATCGAGATTCAGGTGCATCACAAAGTTAACAAAATCAATTTTGATGAGACGCTCAGGTATATCGTAACCTAAGATAAAAAATCAACATTATCGAATATACTAGAGACTTGAATAATGTCATTGGACCAGTTTTTACCAACTTACGAAATGAGTAGTTAATGGGATCAAAGTCCATAAAAGAATACACTGGATGTTTCGGAGCAAGAAATCGTATTCCTGCCGAGGTCTCCCCAAAGTGATCCATCATTAATCCCCTAATTTGACCGTAGATCGGCGCCCCATCTGCTAGTTCCACGTAGACCAAGTCTCCCGTTTGAAAATACTGACCTTTATGAAATAATTTATGGGTGATAGTAGGCACAGCGGAATAGCGAGTGAGACAATGAGCCGTATGCTTTTTCGAAGAGCCAGATTTGAACATTAGTGTTCGTCGGTTGCGGCCTTTGTACCGATTTACTTTACGGGCGCGACGTTCCGCCGCAGCAGCTGCCTTTGCTTCAGCATCCCCAGGAAGACCGTTACTTTCCCCCGCACCTTGATTTTTCGTGACTTGTTCTAGGGCTACAGCAGCCGCAGCACGGACCGGCTTCCAAGAGTAAGTGCTTTCCAAGTCGCTATCCTTATGAGAGTGGAAAGGACCATCGTCATCTTCACTGCCACTATCATTGGCCTCTGCGTCAACCTCCTCATCCTCTTCCTCGTCATCAGAAACGGTTGACGATGGAGTGGCATTGTAGAGTTGGCGACCGGCGAGTAAACGTGAGTTGTTTGGTCTCCTTCCATTTCCACCAGCACCAGCACTGCTTTCAGAATCTGCCTGAGCGAGAGACGAACTTCCAGATTTGGAGCTGCAGTCTGTCGTAGAGCGACGACTTTGGATAGTACCAGCTGCACGAGTCTCCTCTTCATGGCTGAAGTTTTCCTCGTCGTCGTTCCCTTTTGCTCGTCCAGAAATCGATTCCCCATCACCTTGCTCACTGTAATCCATTTTTTCTTCCTCGATTAATGTCGGATCGTTATGGTTTTCTCCTCCGGCTGAAAATTCATCGTTTTCACTAAATCTTGTAAATCTTTTTGCGACCACATTGGTGTTTCGTCTACTTTCTTGAAAGGAAACTGTAGACGATGCCCCTGACATTTCACAATCACTGTCGTCCAGTTCGATTTGTTCCTCTTTTTCTTCTCCTAGTTCACTGTTTCCAGCCTTGGTATCTTTCTTGTTTTTCTCGTTGCGTTTTGTTTTATCAAACATTTCCTCCAGTAGCTTTTCTTTCTCTTCAACTACAGGTTTAAGACTCTTCAGTTCTTTTTTGAGCATAGCTTTGTCTTGATTAGCATCCGTATTTTCAGCCTCTACCTCCTTCCCGCTTGCAACACTATCCTTTACTTCCTCCTCATCCTCTTCATCCAGTTGAATTTCTCCCTCATCTGTTGCCCCTTCATCCTCACCCTCATGCTCCTTTGATACCGTAACTATTTCTTCTGTGTCATCCACGTCACATTCTTCAATTTCTGCGAGAATCTTTTTCTTCGGTATGACAGCACTAGTACTTATAACTGTTACACCCTTCCTCTTTTTGCGACCTTTACCTTTAGGCCGTTTGCTTTTATCTGGACCAAAGATTTCTTGAATTATTTTCCGTGGAGTAGAACCTCCAGAACCACGACTATTTTCCCCAGTTTTTTCTGCTGTTGCCCCACGCGCTCGTTTCCTTAGAGGTTCTTCAAGAGGTTTATCGGCTTCTTCTACTCCTCCTGCTATAACTGATGTTTCAGACTCAGATCCTTCATTTCTTTTACGCGACGTTCTAGGCATTGGAACTACAACTACAGGACTTCTCGTTTCCTTCTTTCTACTGACTGGCATTTTTATCAGTGGCGGGGGACGTAGTAATGACTTGTTTATTATTGGACGCGCCAATTCAGTGTCACCCGTAGCTCTCGTGATCGTGGTCCCTTTTTCAATTACTTGGGTGATATCTACTGGGGTGAGAAGCACCGTTGGAAAGCGAGTAAGTTTAGGAGGAGATGATGGGTGCAATTGAGCAACAGGGAGCCCACTAAACCCTTCTGAAGATGGAGATGCTGATAATAACGATGGCGATAATACAGGAAATGCCAGTCTCCTAGGGGGACATAAATGTGCGGTTACGGTGGACGCGCCTAAAAACCGCTTTGGGGGTGCTGTCGCCACGGACGTGGAGGAAACTGTGGAAGGGACAGGGATCTCTTGTCCTGACCTGTACATCTAAACTGGCAAAAATAAATTATACAATGTGAAATAAATTATTGATCATTGTTTTTATTTTTAATTTAGTAATTACTTTCAACAGCTTAACTTAAGTCTAAGCTTAATTTATATTTACCGAGTGCCTAACCAAGAGACTCCTAATTTTTACTGNTTTTAATTTAGTAATTACTTTCAACAGCTTAACTTAAGTCTAAGCTTAATTTATATTTACCGAGTGCCTAACCAAGAGACTCCTAATTTTTACTGCTTTCTCGCTGATGTTCCATCCAATAAATATCTCTAGTTTTTTTTCGTAAAAACAGCTGATAATTGTCACAGTCACAGTACTGAACTGTTACTGTTATATCTCTGACCGTGACCCTCTTCTGCACATCTTCACAGTTGACCGATCTGATTCATGTCACGATAATAATGACTGATTTCTAGAAGTAGTTAGTAGTTTGTTAGACGTGCGAACTTTTCTGTTGTACTGTACCCGTACCGTACAACTTGTACGCCGTTCAAGTACTTGTATTCTAAATCTGTAATGCGATTATGCGATGCGGTTGTCTCTGGCATCGTCTATCTAGCCGTCAAGCAGACTTATTTGGGCCGACATTAATAATGGTAATTAATTAGGTAGCGTAGCGTAATGCTCTGTCAATTTGTCCATCACGCAATACTCAACACTCTTTATTTTCATAAATGGCTGCACCGTTTTAAAAACTGACATCAGGAATCAATTTCCTAGGGTTTATAGTTGTGCACCTGACAAGACTTTTGGTTTTGATTCCTTGAAGGAATTTCGTTCCACTGCACTACTAGTGTAAACCCCGATTTTAAAAATAGTACAACTATTGCTTCAACCGAGTATATTATCTTATGATGGGTCAACCGTATATTTTATCGTTATGATAGATCGACCGTATATTTTTCAGAGGTGAAACCGTATAGTGTCTTATGATAGGTCGACGGCATATATTTTTATGATGGGTCGACCGTATAGCATTTTATGATAAGGTCCGTCGTTTAAATTGCTGTGAACTACAATTATGGTGAAAACGACGATTGAGGGTAATTATAAATTGGAGAGAACTGTACGACGATTATGGGGATGGTGGGAACTTCTAGATTTCCCAGTAATGTTTTTTAACTGGGAACGGGCATGTATAAAACGAGACGAGTGTAAAACTCAAATATGTAACTTACTTACGTAAGTTACGTGCGATCATAAGGAAACTTAATGTCGTGGATACTATACAATACTGTACGTTAAAAATGCATGTGACCTGGTGACCGCCATATTTCCGGTCAGAAGTGA
>JAHZNB010001768.1:0-15173 GCA_027744295.1 Callyntrura guangdongensis
TTTCCACGATCTCTTGTTTTACCTTTCTTTCATGTACAGATGTTTTATTAAGTAGATACCGTATTCTCTCTAATTATAGGGGAGGCTAAATCACGTAACTCAACATATTTCCCTGGTCCTACTTATGTTAAGTGTCCCTATACTGTGTATGTTAATACTAGGGGCTATAAATAGAAGGGGGCCATAAAGAGAGAGAGGCTATATTAAGAGAGAATACGGTATGTGGATTGGTAATGGTACGCTCAAGCGAAAACGAAATTGCTCAAGCATCACTTTTTGTGCAAAGAAACCAAACAATATCTTTTGTTCACAAATCATCTCCTATCGGGTAGTAGAAAACATGAGCATTGAAATTTATTTTATTTAAGGACAAGCTTGTGTGGCACTAGCCAATCGTATTTAAGTATGGAATGTCTTTATCTCCAATCGATAGGTATCACCCAGTAGGCTTCGTTGGTTCTAATCTAAAATTTACTAGACATATAAACTACAAATTATAAACTTCAAATTTCAACAATTTAAGTGAAATATAAACTGAAAATCCGAATTCTACTTTTGATATATATGCAATTCAGAAATCGTACATGTATATATGTATTTGCGTTTTTCGATACAGATTTATATACAACTCTCTGTACAGATGTCTATTTTTAATAGGTATGACTTTGGTAGGGAAATAGTCATATGGGAAGTTTTTACAGTCACCGTGGGGAAAAAGGACGATGGGGAGTTGGTACTTTTGGCTGTCACACCCTGGGGAATACGCCTAGACCCAACAACATTGTATATTGAATTTTGAATTCAGCTTTCATTAAGAAATAAAAGAATTAAGATTAAATTATTAACTTTTTCTCTGTTTCTGGTTGAATCACAAATAGTTCATTTACAGATAAAAGAATGTGTTTAATTTTTTATTACACCATTAGTGTAAATAGGTAATGAAGAAAGCGTGATATGTTTAGGCACCTATTATGTTCATCAGCTAATTGTAAGAATAAATTAATTTATACCAGTCGTGTTGGCGTATAGTTCTTTGTTTGCTGCTGATGTCGTTGAAATACATGTTGTTTTAACGATCTTTTTGTCTACCATTAAGGAAATGAGTTTTATATCTTCACACAATGTTCAGGTTACACTGCATTGTATTTACTCTAGTTATTTTTTATTGACTTTGACTACATTTCTTGATTTTTTGCACAAATTGCAGTATCATCATAATTGATAAATAAATTAAACTTAAGACTATTTAACGATCGTGTAAGACGAAATATAAATACAAAGTTAACGAATATTGTCACACTGGGCTTATAACTATGCATATTACAAGACAGTACGACTCCAACCAGATAAAAGAGAGTGATAATACTGCATTGTTACATATATGAAACTCTAGGACTTGCAAACGAAATGCTAGATTCTCCTTTTTCAAATCTGAGCTAGTCGTAGCTAAACTTGGTAACCCATTCTATGTACGTCCAACTTAATCGAATCTGACACACTAGTACATTCTTTTTTGCCGAACTTTTTATATATTAAAACTTTGAACTGAAAGAACTCTTGGAATCATCAAGGAACCGGTTTGTTGTCAGAATGTGGCTTTCACCTACTGATTAGAGGAAATAGTGGTAAAATATTTTAAACTTAATCAAAATAACGTATGTTGGAATGAGTAACTCATTCTTGCAATGAAGACGAAAACACTCAAATTAGCACACATGAGCTCCTGAGCTGTAAGTCATTTTCAAGCTTCAATGCCTGACTCTTGTTCCGCCAAAATCTAAAATTTAAGAGAAACAAATTACTAGAGAACTTGTTCACATCTTTGGCTCCTAATTACAACTCTCATTAGGGCTACGTACCTTCTGTCAATTGGCTGGCATCGATAAATTTAAGCAAATAGTTTTGCCACTCTGGCTTGTTTGTACCGATCAGTTTAATATTACCTCGCGTTCTGCCAGAGATAGCTCCACGTACCAAGGGCCGAATAGCTTGAATTGTAGGAGGGGCTGAAAAAGGGTAACCATATTATAAATACGATGAAACTCTTGATACGCACATATTTTAATTATTACTCACTGTTGAAAATCACAATTTGGTCAGTCATTCCTGGAAAATGATTTTCATAGCCCTGAATAAAGTTAAGGATTCCTAACAGGCAGCGAGGACAACCTGTAATAATAATAATAGTTTATTTGTCAATAGACCCCTTACAAACAGAAGGCACATTATTCCATTAATACTAAAGTATAAATATCAAATAACCATGTTGGACTAAGTTGAACCCATCGAGATTTAACAGGAAGTGGAAGCGAGTTATCTGGAATTTAATTAAATAAATTTAATTAATTAATGGCACATTTATATTAACAACATAAACAATAGGAAACAAATTATGTGGTAGAGGATGGCGGTAAAGAGTTGATTAATAGAGAACGAGATTTTAATGCGACTTATAATAATACGGGAATAATGGGCGTATTGGGTTATTAACCAACCCTATTGACAACTTATCAAAAACCTGAAAACGAGACATTAAGAGAGAAAAAGTTTTTACTGTGCACACATACATTTTTTCCACTTTGTTGAGCCTTCCTCACTTTCATGGAAGCCTCGTCCATGATTTTGTAAAGGAGACGATGTAAACGATTTTCCTGACCAGTTATCATAATTTGTCTCAAGTTCCAACTTCCAGCCACAGCAGTGATAACTAAACCCCAAAGTAAAACAATAATATGTACAAAATTTTAGTTGTCAGAAAAATGCATGCTTGTGGTGACAGTTCCACAGTCTTACGTTTTCACCTTCATGTGTTCCAATTTCCAATTATTACAGCGTAATAAGCAAAATTTTACTATCCCATATTTCAATATATACCAATTGCGTACCTGGGGCACCACGTTTGTCGTACGTGTCTACAAAGACGGGATTGTCACCAAGAACATCAGAGAAGTCTTCTTCGTGAATTTTATCAATCCCATTCGCTTTTCTCCATTTGAGATCCTATAGATTTTTCGAGCGAAAAAACAGAAAAGAACGTTTTAATAAATATATCGATGCACATGTATGTCACTGTCACTATGCTTCTGCACTTCTCTTTGATTTCTGAATAATTTTATACTTCATCAAGCATCAAAGCAGTGCATTACCTCTTTAAGGAATTCTTCTGCTTGGTTAACATCAAAGTTTTTTGCTAAAACAAGCACACACAGAGAGATAATCCCAAGATTAATTATATAGAATCTCAATATTTGCTTTGTGATTGAAGCGGAAAGCGGATTATCATCAACAATTGTGTAAACATCAAAACAATATTGTTTACACACACAAACACAAAAACATGAGAATAAACTATCTTTTACCACGAAGCCAATTGATGAGATAGACGTCTTCCTTCATGTAAGCGTGTGGCAAGAGAGGAAGGACGCGGGACTTGAACTGTAAACAAATACAGATTTATGAACGAGCAATCATAAATGATTTTCTTGACGTGTTCACAAGTAGGGCAGAAGGTTAATTTTTTTTACTGCTGTTGCTTTATTTTTCTCACCTTATCCAACGCCATTTTTTGACTGGCTGTTATAGTTAAATCCTCGTCGGTTACTTTATCCTGACCGAGAACTGAAGCGACGGTTGCTGTAGTCAGCAAAATAAACACGGAACACTTAAACTCTCTCATTTTTGCAACAAATAAGTCCCAACTTTGGAATAAAACGAACAATTTCTTTGGCACTTGAACAAAATTTTCTCTACTAAATCCCACAGATTACGGACAAACAGCTTTTGTTTGCATTTGCATCCGTCCACTCTAGCGACAAATGTTGTTTGTCGGAAAGACATCTCTCGAATTTATATAAACTGCTTCCCCAAAAATTTAGGATCTTGCGTCTTCCGCGCCTCACATCTTCGCCTTTAATGGGCTATTCTATTGTCTTCCTGGATATAAGATACTAATGTGCATAGGATTGCAAGATTTTACGTCAAACGTGCTTTGCAAAATTAGCAATAATTTATCAGTTCAGCAGAGCTTGTGTACTACTCTCTTGTATATGTGTGTCATTAATTTAGTTAGTGCTTCTTGGAATACGAGTGGTTATCCGGAATTATTATATGGTAAAGGTAAAACCAACCAGCATTAGTATGAATGGGCTTGTTAAAACTGCTCTTGGATCAAATTAATGAATGTAAGAAAGTGGCAAAAAACGCACCACCGGTTTTTTGCCCATGCCAATTTCTTTGTCTCGAGACTCGAGTGGTCCTACTAAAGTAGGTAAGTACACGAAGATCGATCATTTCTTCACATCCATCCAAAGTAGTTATCAGCATGTGACTCACCAAAACGACTGCGTCAGCTTTATACGTGTTGGTGTACACCTATAGTTTTTTTCCGTGAATTCTAACAACAAACCATTATTTTTTATTTGTCTGTGCAGGTTATATCTGCGTATCTTTCAGTATATGTTATGAATGTATACATTTAACTTTAACCTTTTATATGTCATATTATTATCCTGAATCTTTCATTCATTATGCAGTTACACGTTATCCCCTTAAATTTGTACAATTTTGCTTCACTCAACTCAATATTTGTATAACTGGTCTAATGTTATTGGGAATACACTCGAGTATTAGGAACGAAAGATGCAACTTGTTTGGCAAGTTCATGATGATGAGCTTGGACTGCTTAGCCGAAATGTCAACACTCCACACATAAGTATAAAAGTGAGTAGTGGTGAGCACGAGCACAAAATTCAAAAGAAATATAAGGTTATATAGTAGTGGTATTTTAGTCCAGCCAGACTATCCTAGGAGGACATGCGACAAATTGGAGAGGTCCAAAGCAAGTGCTTTATACACAAAATCTCGCGTCTCGACTCACAAAACCATAAACCCAGGTACGGCTCGCATTGACCGGAGTGGTTTGTGTGTGCTGTTTTGTCCTTGATTGTTGTAAAGTTTTATATTTACCGTGCCCACAGACAGCCATTTTTCTAGAGGAGAATGAACTTGACAGGCCATGATTCTTTTAAAAAAATGTGACATTTTACCAAGTAACGTGTTTGCATTTCATTATAGATCTCCCTTTTAGCTTCCAAGAAACTAGATAAATATGGACTATATTTTATAAAGGTTTTATATACGGAGGCAAACTCGTAACTTATTGCAGCCGATTTGGTATATCGTTGAAAGCAAAATGATAAATTTAACAATAGGCGCATAACAGGGCATGGTATGTATGTATAAATAAACGAGTGGTCATTACAGATTTAGGTGAACGTGGTAGAATATCCACTTCCCAGCAAAAAAAAAAAACTTTTGTGCAGAATACTTATAAAGATCAGCATGCATCAAAATAAAAATTATTAAGACTCCAATTAAATTTGGAGTGCCCCTAATTTGTGCTAGGTAAAGTTGCCAAAAAGCTGAGATTTATGAAAATTGTTCCCGCAGACAATATAATTGGCAGGCCCTCTTGTGTGAAAGAAGCGTGGAATGACAAGCATCATACAAGAGAGATTTTTTAAAATGTTTCTGACATCTCAACAATGAACAATGTAACATTGCAAAAAAACTTGGATTTAAAAAGATCTTCAAGGTTTATAACTACAAATATTACCTATTTACCCAAGAGTGTTGTGCACTTGGTGCACCACTGCACGTTCTGGTCATGCTCACTAATTTCTCCCTACCACCATCTTACACTGTTAGCTAATGAACTAATAAATACTTCAGGACTGCTTACCAATTCCCTCTGTAATCAATTAATCCCTGTCAACATGCTCATCCACGTTTACTTTTGTTTACATTACCGGTATGGCACGTTAAAACCAACTCCAAGTCACTTACTTGTATACCTTATTATAACTACCACTACGATGGAATACAAAATAGAAAATAATATTTCTACTTGGAACCATCTGTACAAAATTTTTAAGACATGGAATGCATGGAAAAACATTAAAGTCATTTTTCAATCGGAAACATTCTCCTCTCTTTCTGACTTCTTCCTTGGCACGAAAAAACATGTACGAATTGCACACCGAAAAGTTTTACAATTTCTTTGCTTCTACCCGTGGTTCGGGAAGTGATACCGTATTAGGAGTAGGTACTAAGTACAACGTTGGTCAGTAGTGCAGCCAGCAGCTCCACACAATCGACTGACATTTATGTTTTGAAGAAAGCATAAAGTAAAAAGTAAAAAGTCGACCTAAATTTTAAACTTTCTCCTCTCTGCCCGTTTTATTTACTTTGGCCACAGACATGCCTGCCTTCAGAAAATGGAAAAGACAAGTAGACACACAATTTCCCCGTCTACATTTATTTGTAACTATTCCTGAAGGGTGAATACCTTTACTATTGCATGTACTTTTGTTATTTTTAGTATCATCAGCAGCAGCAGCCGCCCGTCAGTTGGAGTGAAACTCGGCAATTACTAAAAACTATCATCATCATCAACCTCCTTTTCTACGTCTTAAGATAAACGCCACATTGTTTGAGACAAGAATATACACATCTCCTAAAAAGACTAGATGTTCTATTCCTTACTTTTTTCTCCTGGGTGTATACCTAGTATCGTTGCTAAAAAACTAATAGTATTCACGTCTTCAGAAACTACGATGTTACTCTGTTTGGTAGTTAGAAATAGTGTAATGATGATCAAGAGGGTTTTAGGTTCCCTACCACCACTACTGTGTTCTCTTCTGTGCTGTGTCGTGTGTAACGGATTGTCCAATTGAGTGCACACTTTTTAAGCCACCTTGGATGGAACGTGTATATTTCGCTTTTAAGGTTCATGAACGCAATTTATACCAGCGCTTGCTCCCAAGAAACTTTTAAAACCTTTTGCAATATTCATTAACCTCTTCTCTTTCGTTCTTGTCAGGGAGTATTTTTAGAAGGAAGCCTTGAAATAAACTGTTGTAGTATACACACGGCATAAAAACATGGATTGCTTATACTTCACTTTACCTTAGTTTTTTAGTAACCGTCAAATCTACATACATACGAGAATTTATAACGGGTATGTTTTTGCATGATATTCTGACGAATCTTTTTTTTTACCACGTGTACCTATAACTAAAGTACGAAAAAGTACCATCTTCTATTATCACTTACCCTGGCCTGTTTTTTTAAAAAACAAATTCACGGCAGAATGAACCTTGTTGGAAGGGGAAGTTACATTAGGTAGTATATGTATACTTTACACAACGGAAAATGCGGCATCAATTTGTAGATTCACGAATTCTAGTTTTAAAGTGGTTTTAAGGTTACCTGACTGGTATATAGGAGCAGCATAATGAAAATAACTTGTTTTTTTTTTCAAGTTTAAATTTTTTGCTTCGATTCTATATTCGTTCACGTGTGTGACGTTGTTAGTTGAGTTGCTTTTGGAGAGAATATTACTTTCGAGATTTTTTTGGCCAAACCATTACTAGCCAATTTTCTTTGTAGACAGCAAGTTTGCTGATAATATATTTAGACAGTGAAAAAACGGAACATTTTCATTTTATTTTTCCATTTCATTGGCTCGGTATTGACCCCGTATATGTAAGCGCGTGTGTTTGTTTAGTCCGTAATATGCAGTCATTTAATAGCCATCACTGGCCATGTAAGTCGTTGCTTAAAATATTCAGCAAATGTAAATTGAGTTGCTGGCAAAAGGACTTGGATTAAGAATTAACCTGCAACAAGAAAGCTGCCGCTTCCCATTCCACCTATTCTCATCGTCGAGCCCATTTTCGCCGTCATTACTATGAATGGTAACAGCAAATGGCAATCCTCTGCAGTACCAGACGGATCTATGAATCGGTGAGCACGCCGACGCAGTGTTTTGTATATTGGAGGTCAGCGAAAATGACAGAGACGTTATGCTTTCTTCTTTACGTAAAGTGTATATGTCATTTTGGTTTGTAAGAGGAGAAAATTTGCATTGCAGGTGAGAGTCCAGGTACGGTTGTTCAAAGACGAGATAAAAATAATTGAATGGCTTACAGCAAAATTGACCTTATTATATGATTCATAACATTACACGTACAAGAATGAACATTCAAAGAAAAACTCTGGTGCGCTTCATAAATGTACATGTCCTAAGTATGCCTGCTATTTTTTTGTCCTTTCACTCATAAGAATACTATAATTATAGTTGAGACATTTCCGCTTGCTGGCTATGTAATCGTGATCATTAGCATAAAGTTTTAGCGCTTGAAGAGAAAGTACAACAGCGACAATTCCATGTCTAAAAAAGGAAGGCTGGATGAATGATACGGTTATGGATATCTTTGAAGCTATTTGTTTGTTGGCTCTGAGATAGTTTGTTGTTTGTTTGGAACATCGAATGTTTTTCCAAAGAGATGTGTATAGTAAGTGGGGGAAATAAAAAATATTGCTGTTAAATTCATGAAAACGCCGTTATAGGTAGGTATATTCTCTAAGTTTTATAAAAATCACTATCAAGTTTTATTGCATTAAAAGGTATGGGCAAATGCATGACCTCTTCAACTTTGCTTACAAGGGTGCAAAAATCAAGTAGATTTTTCCACAAAGAGTGATTGTACTATCGGTCAACGCTAGGAAACGACAAAACATAATTGTATACTCATTTCCTCACCAGGATAACCGACATATGCGACACGACTGACATGCCAAAATAATGTCTTTGTTGTTGCTGAAATAAATGATTGCCAGCGTATAATTAAGCTGCTACAGTTTAGTTTATGTGACGGGCCCCAGTTTACGATGAAGTCTTCTGTTCCATTGGTTTACTTTTATTGAAAAGGAGCTTGTTCAACCTCCAGAAAATATTATTCAAAATAGCACACGGTAACGTATTTTACAGGTAGACTTACTTTGCTTTGTTTTCTCTCTAACAATTTTCTTGGGTTTCATAAAAATTTTGGGTTACACAATTTATTACACATTAATTGAAATGTATACAAAACCTAAGGATAAATTGGATGTTAAATCTTATTACCCACACGAACAGTGTCTGAAAACGGTCATTTTGAGAGTAACACGGCGTCATGAAAACAAGCTCAACCAGATTGCAATTATCATGACACCGCAGCCGTTCTATGAACTATGTATATTGTGCAATGCATTTTGAAACAAACCACATGACTTCACATCACATCGCCTTGTACACTTTTTATTGCCAGCTTGCCTCTTCAGTGATCTTTATGAAGTTCCTGTATGTACGCATAAATACTGTCGATGAGTTGAAAGTTTATTTCGTAACCCACCGCCATATGTAGTGTATTTTTGTGTTGTGTACCTATGCATGCAATATTCTGTTACCAATAATATGATCAAGACTTCCACCCGACCCAACTTCCAAGTCCTAAAACATTCCAGTTGAACTCTTCAACACTGAAATCATTGGAAAGTCATCCTTGTTATATTCATCATGTAGTTTGTACTAGAAAAAAAACCATAGTCACTAAGGTTATCTAATATTCATTCCATCTACTTTTATCCATAGCGATTTCATTGCAGCCATTGCTATCTCCCTGGTTTTCGACGTGTTTTCACTTCATGTTACTTTGTTCCTTGTTCAGCTCCCTCCCCCTCGTTCTCTCCCTTCCATTCTCTATTATTCCGCTCAGGGAATGAAGTGCAGAAAGCTGCTTAAGTTGAAACTCAATAAATCCGATACAGTTTTTGACGAGCCATATTGAATACATATTGCCAAATTTTAGAAGATGGTGCACGCATCAAAGCATTTTAAATATGAAATTACCCTTCCTCTTTATTTCTTACGCTGTTTCGATTTCAACAAAAAATACAAAAAATGTACATAGATACATACATTTATAATATTATGCTCGTGCGAGAAGTATATTGGAATAGTCGTTATTCTCAATGTACTACGTTTATTAAGAGTCGCTAGTTGAAAAATATATCATATCGTTGTATACCTAAAAGCATCAGCCGCCATCAGAGCTAGTACATCACCAGATCAAAGTATGTTTTTTTGTAAAGCGATCCTTCCTCAAATAGGTACTTATTGCATTGCCTTATGTATATATTTTGCAAAGGTTGAAGTATCCATCCAAGCATTACCTCAATATATACTCCATTACAATGTATTTTTGAGTGTGTTATTGCGTTGATATTTGGTGTACACGTAAAATGTATTTTTTGTCGCCGTAGGGGGTTGCTTCAATGGAATAGATGACGAAAATGGTCTTCCTCACCACACATAATCCTAATAACAGGAATAATAACCGACCCCATATAATTTAATGTGGATACAAAGAAAGAGCCAAAAAGCATTCAAAGGGAAAGAAAAAAGAATGTTTTTTGTAGTATCGAATCATCATCATATCGTAACATTGCATTGCTGTCACTACTCTCTACTACTGCTACTCCTTATGCAACATTTGAGTTTAGCTGGTTGGTAGGAATGGTGGTGAATGGTAAGCAGCCAAGTTAAAAAAAACTTTGAGAGAAGTGTGTATGCGAGAGAAAGAGAGAAAAGAGAGAAACCATGTAATTCAAACGATCGCCACTTTCCCAATTCATGATACTTTTCCTCGTTTCTCTTTTTCCACTTCGTCATCCCATAATATTCATGAGTAGCAAAAGTCAATATGGACACGATATGAAGAGAGAGATAGTTTGTATAAATATGTACGACATGACCATGTAAAGCTGCTGTGTATGTGTCTGTAAGTATAAAGCATTTTTTGTACGTATACCGTATACGTTTCCAAATATTATATGGCATATTATATGACCAGTGTAACTGTAACAAGAAAAGGGAAATAGAGAAGGATGCATAATACACGAAACGAAGCCAAAAAGCTGAAAATAATGTGTGAATTGTCAGCGGATTGGAAAAAAGGAAGCGGCAATGTGATAAGCTAAGAGGGTCTGTCATCATAGAACATTTTCATGTTGTTATTGCCTGTATTTTATGTTATGTTTAAAATCATCTCCACACGCTCAAAGCTGCCTTGATAATGATCACAGGATGGCCACAAGACCATGGTGTGGTGGTGTGGTTGTATATAAGTTTAAATTTTTACGGTTGTAGGACCACTGAACTTAGCAACACACCAAGTGTCAGCCAGCACTTTCATTGAATATATAATACCTACATGCGTATATGATGGAACGTGAACAAAGCTTTCTTCTAGGTTGGTTGGGTGTCCTGCGACCGGAATGTATGCAAATATATTTTTTACTCCTTGATAGCTTTTCAATGTTACACTTTGCCAGAAGGGAAAGATGCGATAAACGTAACGCAGGAGTCATCAGAGAGTAATAATAATATAACTTTAATAACATAATAGTACTGCCTATTTTTCTGGTGTGATGTACATCGCGTTATATAGATAGATGTGTATGCATTTATTTGGAGGATATTAGAAATGTAGATGAAAAGTGCCAAAATATTGTTAGGAGGAATTCAGGTATGGAAGTAGTATATGTACTTGATTTAAACATTTTCATGACGCAAGTTAGTATTGACACTAATTCGATTGATAACGAGAATAACGACATTACAACTCAATGTCGAATAGAATACTATGATAATGGTTTAGGGCTCTATTATAAACATGTCCCATATAGACATGAAAATGGTGTCTCTTAATTCTACATTGTTGTGAAGTATCAGAACATTCGGCTGAAGAAAACTGATTTCATGCCCGGATGTACATGAAAAACAATCAAATGAACTCGAATAACGTAAATGCTACGATAAAAACCAAACTTCCTGTTCACACAAACTCATGACGTCGAAGTCGATTCGGATTCACTATATATTAGTCGCCAGGAGTGGAAAACTGTATACCACAGTGTTTCTAAAAGCTGAGAGGTTTGAGTAAAGTTTTTACGGAAATTATAATAATTTGCTTTCTGGTCTGTGTTTCTGTCTAGTCGTTCATATTTACTACATGGTAAATTAGTGGAGCGAGCAAAACGAGTTATTATCTCAACATCCTACGTACATATACGAAACTTAAGTTTTGAAACATAGATCAATAAGTTTGTTCCGAATTTTCTGGTTAAAAATGGTGCTCGTAAACACTGGAATTCTGTTGTGGTAATTGTCTTTCATAAATGAACAACAACATAGATGAAATTTGCTCGGATTCGAAATCAGAGCCAAATTTGCTGCGATTTTATGTGGCTGTCTACATGCTCCTCGGTTAAGCTTTGCTTTTGTGTTGTCCTGACAAGAGGGGCATGGGCGGCGGAACAGGGGGGTGGGGGGATTTATCCCCCCAAGATTCCACAATTTAACATTACAGGATAGGAAGCAATCCAAATTCTTATACACTGCAGGATAGGATTATCCCCTCATGTCATCCCCTGCTCCGCCGGCCCTGTATACATGATCACTCGGTCGCTACTTGGTGTC
Source organism: Callyntrura guangdongensis (assembly GCA_027744295.1). Taxonomy (NCBI): domain Eukaryota; kingdom Metazoa; phylum Arthropoda; class Collembola; order Entomobryomorpha; family Paronellidae; genus Callyntrura; species Callyntrura guangdongensis. The sequence goes on from JAHZNB010001768.1 coordinate 12,365, forward strand.
ATGTTAGTATATTATAGTCTGATATCGGTACGGTCTATGGGTTCGTTGGTTGTAAAGTACAATTCTACTTGGTTTGGAAGTATTCGAAGGAAGATTTGAGCATTTATTGCACCTAGTCAGTTGGTAGTGCAGAGACAATAGTTTACAAAATAATTAACTCCAACCTACCAATAATAAAAGTAATAATGAAAGTGAAAGATGCAATGATATTATATTGGGAAAACACATTTCAGTTCACTTTTCTAATGCGGAAAGTTCTTCGTAAATATAGTGTAGCAGCACCTACCTACTGCTCATCATAAAAAATATGTTCATGTGTAGCTTAAAAGGCATGATGAAAAACTCTTGTTCAGACTTTGTCTAGACAAGTTGTGATGTCAATCGCTTATCTAATAGGTAGTTAACATTATTTTTTTTATCTATCCAATACTGTGCATTTCTTATGACATTAATTAATAACGACAAATATAACATTCGACCATAGAGGTAATGATACAAACGACCAATAATCTTTTTAATATATCGTTATAGTTATGGTATGGTGTATACTTCAGTTGTAAAATCATTCGAAGGGTAACAGATATATCTCATTTGCTCATCTTCAAAATAATTTTTACTTTTTTGACCCGATAAGCACGAAAGCTACTTTGAGGAAAACATTTACGGGAAAGCCCGATAAGTGTTCTCTCAAAGTTTAACTAAGAACGTAAATACGTAGAACGGTCAATATTAAAAATACGTTCTATCTATATGCTTTCTAATAGTTTCTAACCTTCTACTGCAAGAACAATATTGAGTCGAAATTCAGCTTTCAGCTAATATCGCAAATATGGCGAAGGAAAATTTTTACCTAAGCGAGAAAACATTGCCACTTTTTTATTTAACATTGTTAGCGTCGTATAGTTCTTACACATTGTTATTTAGTACTATTATTGGATCCTTTCTGACTTATGCAAGCCCAGTAATCGGACTATTGCTGTTGTCTCTCCAGCAAATATTTGAATGACCTCTCCAGCAGAAGCCGTACCTTCCCAGCAATATTACAATTTTCGGTTAACTACGCGTTAACGTTATTGCGTTAACCAATATTTTCTCGTCTATGATTTTCCTGATTGTGAAACGACAAATTATCGTCGATAACCCCCATTTTTTTAATTGAAATCATCGATTTTACAGAGAAATGTCCACGATTACTTCATTTGTATGTATAAGATTATGAGACAGTTTTGTGTAATTTGTAGGTACATTATATTATAGTTCATACAAGCGTGTAAATTTGTACTTCCACCGTCATGATGACGGCGTCATCATAACATCCTGATGGAACAATAACAGGATTTTACGAAAGCTAAATTATTCCTGCTCCGACTTTGGGCTTTATTAAAATATTTATAGGTAGGTGTTATTTTGAATTTTATGATGACGATTTAGGATTACATGAAAAATTGTATTTTCCCATTGTCCTTCATTTGCAATAATGGTTGTGCAATGTATCTGCATCATAAACTAAAACCTGATGTTATCAGAAGAAGTATGAACGACATTTGAACATCATTTTGGCTTGTATGACTTCGTCATTTGTTGACTTTGCTATATGTAGCTAGTGCGTGCATAACTGCGTGTACTTTCGTAGCACGTGCCCATAAATATTTTGTTTATTTTTCATTCCTTCTCTCATTCCATAATACTACCACTTCCTAATTCCTATGAAATGATGTCTACCACCGTCCGAAACGTATTATGCAGTGATCCACTGAAAATAAATGTACATCCAAAAACGCTTTCAGCAAATTAATTGTACCTCTTCATGTGATTTTATTTCCATTTCAAGCGTCGTATATAAAACTTTTCATATTTATTGTATATCTTTCTCTCTATGTCTAAAATCCTTACTATCTAGTTTGTTACCAAACGGTGATTATAACAAAGCGGTTGGGGAAAAAACTCTTTAAATAAAAACGCTAATGACATTCCTATGAAATGATGTCTACCACCGTCCGAAACGTATTATGCAGTGATCCACTGAAAATAAATGTACATCCAAAAACGCTTTCAGCAAATTAATTGTTCCACTTCATGAGATTTTATTTCCATTTCAAGCATCATATATAAAACTTTTCATATTTATTGTATATCTTTCTCTCTATGTCTAACATCCTTACTATCTAGTTTGTTACCAAACGGTGATTATAACAAAGCGGTTGGGGAAAAAACTCTTTAAATAAAAACGCTAATGACTTTATGATTTATATCTCTTTACATAAACTTTTTACTACCGCTAAAACTATTGTTCCTTTCTTCAGTATGTAAAACTTTTCTGTAAAACAAATTATTTTCGCGTGTGGCAAACAGCACAACATGACTGCTCAGTCATAAATAATTAATGTGTTGCGGAAAATCTCCATTCTTATGACCAAAATACGAACGAGCATCTGTTGTTAAAGTGACTACCCAAAGATATGTTTTGCAGAAACGAAAACATGTGTTTAATCCCTGTTTGCAATAAGTGTTGTGGCCGCCGGCCCAATGTTGAAACTTTTCTGCATCAGACAGCGTGGTTTTTGTGCTAGTGTGTATACCCATTACCCACCTCCCAACTAATGAGATGGACACAGAGGATAGAGTGCGATTTTTTTTCGCAGAGAGATAGGAAACGTCATGATCCGGAACTATGGAATTACTACAAAGCCGTATACAAGCACAACAAATCCAACCAGCCAAACATTCCATGCCAACGCTCACTTCCAGTTTGTTTAGTAATGCATTTGACTCGGACGTTCAAAGCGTTGAACGAAAACAACTTTTTTTT
>JAHZNB010001769.1:0-13251 GCA_027744295.1 Callyntrura guangdongensis
ATAGACTGCTCGGTTGCTGTGTTAACTCTTGTTTAGATAATGGTCATGTGTGTTTCGTTTAGGTGGTGCGGCTGATGATGAAAATTATGGTAAGTAACTCGAGGTAAGAAAAAAAGTAGTGGTCCTCTTTAATCGTTATCATCATGATCCTCAATCCACAACATACAACAACGCACTCTTGTTGTAGTCATCTTCCAAATACACGGCTTGCAAAGAAATTTCCTTGCCGATTGCCGACACTGTAGCATTTAGGATTTTTATAATTTTTATATTTTTGTTTGAGACGTGAATGCCGCCACCACAACTGGCGTGACACTCTCGGGGTAAAAGCACAATATGGCACTTGCACTGTAATAAGTTTTGTTGTTGTCGTTGGCGACCAAGATGTTGATGATGGTTGTTTGACTAAGTTGATTATTTATTGTCATTATTATTATTTGTTTATTGTTGCGTAGTAAGCACTGTGAAAGATGCAGTTGTAGACTTGTGCATTCGCAGATGAAACTGTTGGAGCCTGCAGCGTGTAGAGAAGAGAGAGAGAGAGAGATGCCAACCTATCTTCTGCCCTCAATTTGTAAACTGATACAAAACGTAATTGCAGAAAACATGTTTCTGTCTCTCTTACTCCACATTAAAGTATTACAAGTCATTGTCATTTTTGTGAAGGTTATCTAGTACTGAAAAAATGTGTAATATGGCATACCTGCCGCCTCTAGTCCCCTCATTTCGATCTTGTGTGCAGTTTTATTTAACGGTCTAGGTTCAAACGTTCTTTTGCAATACGCAAATGACCCGCTATATTTTGTCAAGGATGTGTTTGACCACACCGGTATTTTCTAACCGTTAAAATTGTACCAAAAAGGACCGAGATTTTGAAGAAATATTTATGAGGCGCGACAGCAGCAATACCCGGATTATGTTTGTTCTAAGGGTTCTGAAAGGAAGTAAATTTCTCGGTGGTTTCACTGCTGCCTGTATAACAATGACTTGTTATTGGCACCATTAACTCCCCATCCCCCACCCAACCATTTTAAACATTTTGGGCTGCATATGGACATTGCATACTAATGTTTAGTTCCGTTTTTATGCTCCAACAACTTTAGTGACTAGCAAATCTTGTAGCAACTCCGTCGTATTCATCAGCCTCATTAAATCGCCCTCCTCCAGAGAGCTAAGCTCCTGACTACAACTACTTAATACTCAAAATCGTCTGCAACCAGAGACACGTTCCCAACTACCGTCATGTCAACCTACACACATACTAATGGGACGACATTACATACATATATAAAATACAGCGCACACACACGGTTGGACGTGATTATGTTGATTATATGCTGATGACGAGTTACATCCTTACATTCTTCCTATTACTATGCGTCTTTGTTTTGCTGTCTCATCTTTTAAAAAAATGGAACAACGCATCATAATAAAAACAACAAAGAGCAGAAGCCAGCACAGCAGCAGCAGCAGCGGCGGCGTCATTACTTTTTTTCATTTTTTTAAAACACAAGGTAGTATTAAGGCTAGGCAATGATCTGTTACAGATTCTAAATAACCAGGTTGATACGGTTACCCAGCATAATAAGGAGTTCAGTATGACACAACGACCGACTCACTGTTTATCATCATCTCGGTCTCTCTTTTGCTTTCTTACTAACTCCTCAACAGCCTAAAAGCCAAGAAGAAAACAGCAATGCTGCTGCTGCTGCATGATATGATGATGATGATGGTGGCTGATAGGCAGACTTACTATAATAATATGCCCCACTGCCAGTAAATAGTAATAGCAACATTGGTAGCAGCAGATATGTAGGAGTGAGAAACAAGTCGAAGTAGTCACACTCGGGGTTAAAGACCTAAACCATATTTTCAGTTGTGTTGAGTGTGCAGTTGAACTACATTTCTTGCAAAGCTGCACACACACAACAATAATAAATGTAGTCAGCGATCTCTCTCTCTCTCTCTCTCCCTCAGTTTTTGTACGCTTGCTAAACTATGTAACTCTTTTGCTCTATCTGTTTTGTTGAACAGCAGCAAAAAAGACAACCAGCGTTCAAACTTACTCTACTACTCATTCACTCACTCTTTACCATGCTCGCCCCTCTCTCTCCAACTTTTTCTGACTTTTCTGATGAGTGTATACACTTGAAACCGGATTCGACCTTCACCATTTGTGGACAAGCATCCTGATGTTGATGTGCCACTAAAAGAGGGCACTAATTCTAATAAGAGGTGCAGCAACAACAACATAGCAGTATCACACCAGCCAAATTGAATACAATTGCAACAATCAGGATCATCGTTGTTAGTTTTTTTTCTTAATGTTACATATTCAAACGGCACTATTCTCTCTCTTTCCCTCCCTCCTAAAGGTTTTAGTGAGTGAGTCAGTAGAGTAGTAGTAGTAGTAGTAGAAGTGCTACTTTGAGAATTTAAAAATATTATGCATGACTATATAGTAACAATTACAATAAGAATTCAGCGCAACCTACATCATCATCATCATCATCATAAAATAAAGTAGGTAATATGTGTTGTTACTATTATTATAATTATGATTATGACCAGATACACATTCAACATTTATCATCGCATATATCACCTTCACCTGCTGTTAATGTGTACATGAATGATGTGTTGTGGGGCCTTATAATAGCATGTTATTATATTTTATTATGATGAATGGTTGTAATAATGAGACATTATTCCCATTCGCCGTTATTATTGGCCTCGTAGCTTTTGCATGTAGGAACTGAAACGGCAGTACAAATTGGGTATAATGTGTTTATCTAGAAAGCATGCTTCCTTTCCTCAACGTGGCTTTGTTTCCTGTTGCACTTCTTTCTCTTCTCTCTCTCTCTCTCTGCATTTGCTAACTTTGGACTATTTAATATATAATGTTAATTGGATGCATTGCATGCGTAACCCCAGTGTAACTGTCACTGTCACCTTATCACAACATTGCGACATAACGGTTTCGGCGTGTAAGATATATAAATGAACTGACTGTTTAGATGTGTTGGTATGTATGATAAATAATTATGTGTTGTAATTGTAGATATTGTAATTTGTAATCTGTGAACATTTCCAGCAGTCTATGAACACATGCACGCCGGACAGGTATTCTGGCTGAGGCTTAAAAAGATTAATAAACCTTTCCCCTTATTAAATCCCATTTTCTTGGACAATTAATTAATAATTTTATACTAAATGTAAAAGCAAAAAAATGTTTGGAATAATTTTGTCTGTTAACTATCAAAACTTTCCTTGATAGAAATGAGTGCAGAATGGTTTCTCCTTTGATAATAATTTATATTTTTGATTTGGGTATTCACTTGCTTGTTGTTTTAGACTTAGCTTAGATAATGCTATCTTGTTAAATTGTTTTTAAAAAAGAAAGGAAAAGGAAAAAAGAAAAGGCACAGAATTAGCTCTCACTACGCTTTGTTTTCCAATGCCCCATGTGAGAATTTATATAATATTTACACATAATTGCTTGCGAAAGATGCTTGTCATCAGCACAGTTTAAATTGCAATGTTATGTCATTGTCATTGAAGATGGATGTGTTAAGTGCCAGCCTTATAAAATCATAAAATTATTTTTTAAATTTTAAGAGGCTTGTCATCAGCACAGTTTAAATTGCAATGTTATGTCATTGTCATTGAAGATGGATGTGTTAAGTGCCAGCCTTATAAAATCATAAAATTATTTTTTAAATTTTCGCAGGTTGAAATAGTTCACCGTATCCCTTGCCAAATGGCTTAGCAGTCCGATCACCTTTCCGTTTCAAAAAGATATATATTAATATAATATAAAAATACAAACAAATAAGCTTCCGACCATTTTCATAATTTGCGGCTATTGGTGCAGATTTGCTCTTTATCTACTCCCTAATTATATTCAAATATTCATCTTTATTTCAAGACACATAATCGTGTCAACGTAACCCTTTTATCTTTGGCAAATAACTCAACAATGCAATCATTAAAAACAACAAATTATTTTACGAATTTGCCTCTAAAATCCTACTACATCTATATAGTTGGTGCTAAACGACCAGACCAGAGATGGGTAGGGAGCCCGGTCCCCCAGTATGCCGGTGCCCAAGACATTAGACATATGCTGGTGCCTCAACACAAGTGGGGCCATAGACATAGGACAGTGTCCCAATACAAGTGGGGTACATGGTCCCCAGGCATAAGCCGGTGTCCCAGTCAAGGTCGGTGCCTGGTGCTCCTGTGCCCCACCCAGCTCTGCTTGAGAGACAAAAACGAAATAGTAAAGTAAACCTTTTCGAGTTTACTTAAGCCCAACGTAATAACCGGTTTATCATCATTCTTCATACAAATATTTTATGATAAGTTCATGGCCTCAATGTTTACCTCATGACGTACTGTTTCTGTGTTTACGGAACAAAACTGAAATATTTATCATTTTCATCTAAACTGCGTAAACTATACACTGTTATAGTCGAATTTGTTTTTGTCCATTCCACCCACGTGTACACAATTTCGGGTTCAGATTAAAAAGTAAATAAAACATTCACATTGTCTACAGGACACGGTGATGGTGATTCCCTTTCCAGTTAATACCTGAGTAAATTGTTAGTTTGTTGCACGTATCAATATGATACCGACGTCTGAAATGATTCTTTGGAATGGCTTAATTATAATCAACAGCGGAATCCGCTCTCCGTTCACGAGAAAGAAAGAATAGAAAAGTTGAAAGTTGAAACCATTTGAATGATCGAGGCGTGCTCATCATGGATCATCATGTTTTGATTTATAAAGTACAGTCGAAAGTCGACAGAAGGAAGTTGTTAATCCTAAAAAATAATAATCTGGCATTTATACATTCAAATAAATGCAAACACGGCTCTACACTGACGTCAGTTTTAATCTCTAACCACTTGACTCTTTATTATAAAGTAAAGTTCTCAAGAGAGATGCAATTAGGGAAAGGGCATTGACATAAATACCATAAAAAATTAAGCCTCGTCAGAAACAAAATCCACTCTGGCAAGAATAAATTTAACAATACCTTTTTCTCCGTTACGTTGTCGTCAAGATATTGTTGCTGTCGAGTTCCCAATTATATTTAATCCCGTAATGTATGAGTTGTCACTAAGAAGTTAACACTCATTCTAACTGGAAGGGCACTAAAGTGACTTTTTTTCCACCACTCAGTATACCACTGTAAACTAACTTCACAAGGATTTGACCAGTGGCACAACAAACAAATCAAAAATGTACACTGAAAACACTAAACTTCGCAAAAATGCTATATATTTCAGTAAACTAACTTCACAAGGACTTGACCAGTGGCACAACAAACAAATCAAAAATGTACACTGAAAACACTAAACTTCGCAAAAATGCTATATATTTCGATATATTAATCGCCGGTGATATATTATTTCATCTGGAAATGCTGGCTCAAAGGTGCCTACCAATACGCACATGCACAAACGCTGACACAACTTCCCAAAAAAATTACAAACGTCAAGGGAGCCAAAATTTAAAAAAAAATATTACGTCGCCGCACACTCTCCTTTTGGTTTCCGTTAAAAATAATTTTCTTTGTACTTACTGTTATCAGTATATGAGGCACAATTATCAGCTCTAGTTAAAAATTCTTAACTACGTTTAAAACTTTTCTTCTCGTACAGTTCACTGGATACCGGGTAATACGAAAAAAAAGAGCCGTTCTCACTTTCACACTTTGTACCAGAAGCCGATTTGAATCTACTACTGCCCAAGTTGCTCTTCAGATAGTTCTTCTGCTGGTCTTTCAACTTGTTGTTGCTGTGATGGGGATGATGCCATGCTTACACGTCTACTCTTTTGGCTACACAACAACTCTTTCTCTTTTTTTCGCCATCAACAAAGCCACAAGAACGCAAAGTGTTCAGGGTTTCTACTATAACTTACTGACTTACTTCATTCCTGCTCCGTCTGCTTCTGCCGACTACCACCACCGTTCCTTTGTATCTCTTTTTCGCCTGTGTTCTCTCTCGCTTCTACTTGGGAGGTTGTTGTTGTTGTCTAAAGATGTGAGATGTGATCCGCATACAAGCATGTGCGTTTCTGCAATGTGCGAACAATCTTGCACGGTCTATGTTTTTTGTGGAAGTAGAGTTCCTTCTGTTTTTTCGCAACAAGCGGAGGAGGAGGTGGAAAATGACGATTTATAATAATGACGATACACTGACGACGGTGCGAGTGTTACTGTAAGATAACTAGTACTACTGTGCTAAAGCTCGTTACTGTATTTCTCTCTCTCTTTCTTTCACCCAAGCACCCTTTTTGCCTATTTTAATTCAATTCAAAATGAATTGAGCGGACTGCGTGAAGATATGTATTTGATGTAGCTGGCACTTGTCGTGGTGGAGCTCTTTCTTTTTTCTCTTTCTGTTTATGTGTGAAAGAAGATGTACGCTGCTGCTGCTATTTTTCGATAGTTCCTGTTTGGTGATCAAATTGGTGTCGAGTCTGGGTTCATGCCAACTTATGATGATGATGACCATGTATATATGTATGTTTGTAGTATGTAGGTTTTTTTCTGTGAATTCATATGGGCACACAACTTTAGCAACAGCAGAGAGCAACAACATACATACTTGTACATACCTAGTCGCGAAAATACTTGTAGTAAAACATAAATTCCACATAATAATATTATACAGGAAAAAAATAAGCGCTAATATTGCTTTACTATTGCTACTATGTATATATGCATGAATATATCAAGCGATGATGATGTACTACTAAAATGTGACTGATGAGATGAGGAGGATGAGATGTTGTGCGAGTCTATGAGTGTGTATGTGTGTGTAGGTATCGCTCGACATCTCTACTTAGTTTGCAATATCGCTGCTTTCTTTTCTGTATGAGCCACTGTTGTTGTTGTTCCCTGTTGCTGTTGAGCATATACAGCGTCACTCGGTATTTATTATTATGCTGGCAGTCATTGTTGTGTTTGTGTACTGTATTTCCGCAAATAATGGACCTGTCGGGTTGAGAGATAGCTTTTGCATACGTCCGAATGAACAGCAAAATTGGCAACCTTGTAGGGTTTATTTAATGCAAGAAGGTTAAAAGTTTGTCGATAAGAACGAACATGTGTGGTCAGTGAATATTTAGTTGTCGTTAGAAGCCATAATATTTCAATGGGAATATTTTAAATATATGTGGTGAGTGATAAAATATGGTAATGGGTAGATACATTAGGAGAAGGGTTACACATGAGAATCACACTTCCCAGTCTAGGAAATTAGCATCTTAATATAGTAATCAANATATAGTAATCATAGTCAGAATAAAAGCGGAAGATGAGTGGAACCACGGTATTAAACCTGATATAAAAACGTATATTATGAAAACGTACGGGTCCTCAAAAAGTCAAAACTTCTGAAGTTAGCGCATGTTTTAGAGAAACGAGACAGGAGTATTTCTAGAAAAAAAACTGTCTTGCATTGAGAAGAAATTAATAATCATCAACAACTCTTTTAGTGTTGAGTATTGATTTATGAACTTAATTATTTTCCCACTATTTTTTAGTGTTCCCTAAGCATGGCAGTAGGAACTGGGGGGATGGGGGAGGACAAATCCCCCCAAGAATTCAGAGATTTAACATATTAACATATAACGTATATTACAGGCCCAAAAATTTCTTAACATTACAGGATAGGCCTATCCCCCCTTGTCAAGGCCCAAAAATTTCTTAACATTACAGGATAGGCCTATCCCCCCCTTGTCCCCCCTGTTCCTACAGCCATATCCCTGTCATTATTTCTTAACCAAATCGAGTTCCCCTGTAAATCTCTACTTAATTAGAAACTCGACGATTATTTGAAGATCTACGGTATTTTCCGTACTTGATACCTAGTTATGCTGTAATGATGATGATGATAATATTGTAAACAACTATAATATTATAACTATGCAATGTATGTATTATTATTATTATATTATGAAGCATAAAGCCAAATACATGTTGTGTCCCTCTTTTTCAGTGAAAATGGTTTCTGTTATGATGATGATGATGATGATGATGATGCTTCTTTAAAGCTCCAACTAGATCACTATTACGCTCTCTGCTCGGCAAAATAAAAAGCAATAGGGAAATGCACACTATTAGAATACGCTGTATATACGGTAGTAGACACACTCTACCACTTTATGAATTTTTTTTATGATGATGATGCACTGACACAGTAGTACTACTAACAGCACTACTATGAACAAAGGACATTGATGCTACAACGACGACGGGTTTGAATTCGAGATCACACATTTTTCCTGCCGACAACAACGACAATGACGATGATCTACTAAAAAGCCAAGCAAAACACTTTGTGCAGCAGCACAAAAACTGCTTAGAATCAGATTAAGTCGCTATTATTATGCGTTCTTTTACATGGTCTACCTATTTTACATCTACCCAACTACCCATCTGAATTCATCTCAGTTATTAGTACATATTATTAGGTGGGCTAGTCTCGCTCAGACTCCTCTCAGCAGCGTTTCAGACTTGAGCAGCCGTGTCAATTGAAAATCGTTCTTGTCTTGTTATTATTATTGCTATGCAGAGAGAGGCATAGTCAAATTAGCCGGCATAGTACAACGACAACGACGAGAATGATAAATTGGTAGCAGCTGAAATTGCGTACGAGCTACACGAACACTTTAGCATGCACACACACACACACACACTCTAACAATTAATCAAAATCATCCACGATTGCCATTTGGCCGCAGTCTGATATATATTTTCAGTTTCTGTAGGTCTCCCCTTGCACGACGATCATGCTTGTATCAATGAACTTTATTTTGATAATCGAGTAAAGTTTGTTGATAAATAAGGTGATTAATACACATTGGAAAAAATGCGGAAAAAACGACACAGTATCATAATTCATTGTACAAGTGTATGTGTGTATGTAATGCATGTTTCATCATTAACATTTTTATATATTTAAAAAGATTCCCAATTGTTTACCAAAACAGCAACCAAAATGATTACGTGCTACTACAATACCGACATTTTCATAATTGCACTTTTATAATTTACGATGATCCGTGTCACCTCTTTTAAATTTTTTTTTTAGTCCCAGTTCATTCCTAAAATGCTCCCTCTAATAACCACCACAGCAGCAGTAGTAGCAGCGACAATACAAAGTATACCAAACAAGAAGGATTCAATCCGCCCATGTTCATGACATCCCTCATCGTGGTTTATTTCGCAGTACCCTGGCTTGCCACTTTTGAAAAACCTCTGCACATCGCAACGGCAACGCTGCTGTACATAAAATGCTTAAAGTAAATTATGCACTAAATATATGACTACAATGTAAGAATTTAAGATGTTGATGGTAATGGACTCTGGGTTTGGGATGTTTGCTTGTGATGTTATTGTGTGAATGTGTGTATATGTGTATTGACACAAGGAGGAATCATTTTCATGTCACACATTATTATAAATAAGTCTTTTCTGTTTCTGATTCATACACACACACAGCTCCACTGATGAACTGCTCTCTGTCTTTTGTGTCTTTAAACGATAAATATGTGTATCTCTTTGAATGAAACTCTGTGTGTGTACGGCACGACATTAAACGACGGCGGGCGATGATGACTGAAATAGAAGTGAACAGCGACGACGACGACGATGATGATGTGACGTGATGCTGTAGTGGTAAAGACATACAATGGCAAATGGTAAATATCGCAAACCTTACCGTAAAAACCAGCAGTCCGTCTTGGCGTATTTTATCGCCTCCTTTTCTTCTTCTTCTTTTAAAGCGGACGCTGTTTTCATTACACGCTGCGTTGCTGTTTCTGCCGACGACGAGAAAAGGACGATGACGACGACATCGAAGGATGTCGATGATAGTAATGGTGGCGTTCTTGTTGCACAGCAAAGCCCACAGGGGAAAAAATGTAAGTCAGACAGGTATAGTAATCGTGCCACACGGCGAATTTTTTTTAACAAGGTCTCAAGACTAAGGGGTCAAAAGCTGTTGACTGCTCGTCGCGGTGTCGACTTCTTCTTCGTCTCAACCGGTCGGTCTCTTTACTTGGCAAGCAGTACCTGTTGCTTCCAAGTTTGTAACTTTTATAGAACAACAAAGTATGAAGATGATGATGATGATGCTGATGTGCAGATCGGTATAGGTAGAAAATTGTGTGTGAGTGTTGTGCTGTATGTGTGCACAAGAAAATATTTAAAGGTATATACATTATTAGCATTAAATTAGAGAGGAGGACTCACTCCTAGATTTTGGTTCAGCTCCTCGTGTAGTTCATCATATCGAGTGCTATATTGTTGGCTGGTGAAACGTCTGCCTACATTCTCTAATTCTAGGGATTTTCTGTACGTAACCAAATGATACGTAAAAACACGGTTAGTAACCTACCTTTTTTACACAACACAATAGGCAGAGAGCATCATCATCGTGCAGCTTATTGGGTTCAGTTACGCATGCAAAATTCGTTTTGAATTGAAACTATTTCATGATAAAGGGGTTCATCTCATATCATTTTTATTATGTTTGGTCACTGTTAATTTTTTGCGTAGGTATGTGTGTGTGTGTGTCTGCATTTACCACATAAATATATATATGTATGCCCTACAGAGAAAATAGTATTTACTTATCCCATTTCACCGTAAAATATTTTGTACACAGATTTTTTATAGCTAAATTATCAATAATCAAATCAATTGTCGTTTTACTTAATGTTTTGTTGGTTTTTTGAAGAGTTAGACAAATCACAATAATGTAGAGTAGATGAGGATAAGTGGACGGTTATGACAGGTAAACTATGGTTCCGGAGGCTGACATCAAAATTAAAAGGCTGTCATCGCCTGGTTGCACGCGAGGGTATTTAATTGTGATAAAACTTTAAATACCGTCCAAGTCATACATTCTCCCGTTCCTGAAGCACAATATCATCGTCATTGGTTGATTTAACTTTAATTAACGTTGATTCAATTTTAACTGCATAGAGTTATTTTACGGTATTTATAATTTCCAAAGTTGCCGATTTTTTTGTCGTTACTCTTACACGGTTAGTCCCAAAAATTGACTCTTCATCCCACCAAGGGACGAAAATTTACCATACTGTAACTAATAAACTAATAATATTAAATTACACTAATGTATTTAATATTTATCGGCAGTTTTTTATGCCAGTAAGATGCTAACGGCTAACAGCAGCAGCGTAGATGCGGTCGGATCGATACAGTGAACCTGCAGAAGTTGATACATTTAAACGGAAATAGTGAAAAAATCACGTTTTTCCCCATTTGCACCATTCGCAGGTAAAAATAGCACAGAAGATACAGATTGCCAAGATATGTATAGTTGGTGATGATTTCTATTACCTTCGTCTATTTAACGTATCCAATGGTAAACATTGGAATCAGGAGAATTATGCTGATTGATGCTGAAAATTGAAAAAAATGTCTACATAAAAATACACAAATACTTGCGTTTTGTAGCATTTCTTCCGTGGTGCATTTCGTTTATAAGGAAGAAGTAGTAATTTTTTTAGTTTGAGCTGTTAAAAACCAAGCCGATGAACTGTAGACGCTACTTTGCTGTTGCTACTGCCGCTCTGATGATGATGATGATAATCATGATGTTGCTTGTAAAGTTGTGAGCTATATTTGGGATCTCAAAAGTATACACACAACTTTTTTTCAACCCAGCCTGGCCGTTCGTTCATTTTTCCTTCTTTTAGTGGCCGGTCGTCCAATTTTTGCAAATAATGAGTAGTACACCAAACCATTTAAAAAATATTACCAGGTTTACTTCCGCATGTGTACACTCTTTTCTACGCATTCCCCGGAGCTCGAAATAGACCAATGATTTCCGGTGCATGTACTTAAAAATTTAATGCTTCAAACATGTGTGGCACAGTGACATACATTCTACCTCAAAATGCCCAATGCGAGGCTCACCAACTGTGTTCCATGCAAATTTTTCTTCTTTGTTCTCCTCTTTCCCTCGACAACAAAGAGAGCAAACGGCCAAAACCGTTTCCAGTGGCACTCTCTCCACTCAATGCATATTACCACCCTGAAAATGTGTCATAATCATGACTGATGTCAAACCCAATTAAACTATTGAGCGTGTTACGCGTAAAGGTTACAGTAGTTGAATCTATAAAGTCATTAACCCTAACTTGTATAGAACGTTAGCACAATTTATACTTTTTGCAGTTTATATATTTATGTTGTAGGTGGGGAATAAGGAAGAAAAAAAAGTACAGGACGTCTGGTTAGTGAGTAGGCAGCGGCAACAGCAGCCGAGAGAGATCACTGACTGACTGACTGCCACACTAAACTGCCAGCCTGCCTGCCAGTTGTTCACTCACATTCCGTACATAATAGAATACACCACACAGTGTAATTTATTCACTAAAACGCCCATCCACGTTAAGCTACACAATAAATGTAAGTCAGTGAGTACACACACACACACGATAATGTTCATAGTTATGCCATTAGACCGAAAGAGGAGAAAAATATCATTGGAAGGAATCTTGCAAAAAATAGGACAACCGCTATCCCTTCCAGTAACAAACATGCATTGATACAAGCTAGTTACCATTATTATCGGTAAAAGTAGCATAAGCAGTAGTTGTGGTGGTGAGTGATGCCAATAATAATTTAACGCTGCTGCCAGCAGAAGTTGGTTTTTCAAATCTGATTAGTTCATGCCGATGACGGTTCAAGTTGAATAGGAGTTGGTCCGTCGTGGTGCCATGCAGTTGTCACTCACTCTTTTCTGCTGTATGGTTGCTGCACATTGCGTTGACTTCCTTGCATTACATCCTATCATCATTATTACAAGTGCTGTTGTCGTGCAGTTATTTTTAGTTGTGTGGGTATAGCAGATGAGCGTAAATAATTTTGCTGCTTTGGCCGGGCTTTACGTTAATGGTAGTGTCATCATGATTATATGTGTGTGTCGTATATAGTACTCAGGTACTACGACTACACGGCACATTACAAGTTTAGTCAAAATTAGTAAGGATGAGGAGGAGATGAAGTGTATCCATTTGCACACGACTTTCAGGTAAGTGGATTATTAGTGGGTCGGGGAACAATTTAGATAATTGGAATACATGTTGAGATTTGCATAGCTAAGTAGAAAATGACTGAATTAATAATAACTACAGATTTCAGGTAAATGTGAAAAAATGGTGCTTGTTTTGGCCATAGAGACACATATTTCCTTT
>JAHZNB010001770.1:0-28307 GCA_027744295.1 Callyntrura guangdongensis
ATTGTGGGAGTAGGTCTTCTTCTTGGCAGATTAGGGCCACTATGACGAACCCAAAGGAAAAGCCCGTGATGAAAAGAACCGCTTTATAGCATCGGTAACCTACAATTTTATAATAATAGCATACGTAAAGCAAAAAAATAATCCGACAATATCATCAAGAGTCATGGGGAGATGTATGTGTGGCAAAAATGTATATAAATATGGTCAAGTGTATGTTGGAAGGCACATAATATGTATACGATATAGTGTTTAGTGAGGGTGATATATGAGCATTTTTTTCTTCTTTTCACTCACGCTATAAATACAAAATAAGATGATTATCATAAAAAATGCGATGCAATCAAATCACCGGAACAGGAACACGCTATTTTTTCTTGTTTACTGCATTGTTGTGGGAAAAATATTATGGCACTGCATCAGGCATGAATTATGATGATGCTGGCGGCGGCTGCAAGAGGAGCGAACCAAGTTTCGTACCAAAAGCCACTTTTACCGTCGTATTATGAATTACAGATGTAATAGTCAAAGCAAGAATGAACAGCGCAATAATATGCAATGATGATAATAGGCGTGCTCACACGGCGGAACCATGATAATAGTAGTAATAATAATATAATAAAATATTATTTTCTATTGTACCCGGCAATTTTTTTTGCATTGCATTGTGACGACGTCGTGATGTTGATGGATATGTTTGGTATGTAAAAATGGGAGAAATAAATAACGATCTGAAAAAGTATCATGATTTTTTTTAAAAAAAATAATGATTGTCGTGAACTTACCAAAAATACAAAAGAGTATCCCAAACACAAAGACCGCGACCAGGATGAGCGCTGTGCCCGGATCATAACTCGAGTCAAGTGTGGTACAATCAACCATCACGGTACTATTTCCACCCCCACCCATCATCACATCATCCTCGCTACCAGATCCTGTTGTAGATGAAGTGGTGGTTACTGATCCCAAAGTTGGATATAGCCACGGCGGCGGAGGATTTTCAGAGGTGGAACTTGAGTACAAGTCAAAACCTGAAAGTTCGTCATCCCCTGACTCCATATCAACGTCAGCTCCTCCTCCCGTTGGAAAATAATCCGAGCTCTGGGAGGAAGAGGCGGAGGCTGCCCCGGCCGCAGAAGAAGAGAACTGTCCACTGCCGGCTCCAGTGAGATCCGTAAAGTTTTGGCGAATGTCGAGGATTGAGGGGAACATTGTTTGCAAATCCATTGTGGAATCAATATTCAAAAAAATATCGAGGGGTGCTCCACTTGCAAGGAATTTTCTTACGTGTAGCAGGGTATTATCAAATAAATTGAATAATACATTTTTTCTTCTTCTTTAATCAATCCGGTTCGTTGCATGTGACCCCATCATGGTAATGATGATGGCCATGTAGTCGTAATTGTATCTCTCAATTTGCATATTTTTTCCTTTCTTCAAGGAAACTATTACACGCACTGTCTACTCAACATAAAGAATGATGAAAATTATCAACTCTTGTTATTATCATCAGCGTCATTCGCGGTATTCGTTAGTTTTCTTTTTTGCATGTTTCTTGCATCATCAACATAATTATCACTGTGTGGATCTACTTTTCTTGTCCCTTTTTTCATACGCGTATCGATAAGCCTTTCCTCGTTTTCAACACATTTATTAATTTCATGTTCAATGTTGGCTGCGTATATAATATCCGTAATAAAAATCTACAGGCTTGACATGATCTGTTATTATTACCAAACCAATTCACTTTTTACAGCGTAGATTTTGTGCTAATAAAATTACGACGATGAATGGATCATGAGTAAAACTAAAGTAATAATTTCATTTTTCTTGTCGTTTCATAAATGTTGTAATGTTGCTGTTCTTGAATGTTATGTTGTGGTTAAACAGCTCTCTCGATCATCGTTTCTCCACACCCTCTACAAGCATCAAAACAACTTTATTCTCTCTTGCGCACACACACAAACACAAGTTGTAGATTGCTCAAACTCGCTTCTCTCCACTGCTGGACTCTAGAGGACCTTTTCACATAGACACTTCCTTAATTCTTATAATTGGGTTCAATAAACGTCAACACATCACCACTACCCGTAAACCAGGAACAAATGGATATATTTGGGAGAGCGAATAGAATAACCGCAATAAATTATTTGTGTGTGGGGATATTATTGCGTTGCTGCGATTAAAGTAGTTGTCTGTGTACTACTGGACGATTCTGGTCTTTGCAGCTGCTGCTGGACTGAAACATCTCTCTTGCCATTTACACATCCACCACCACCGCAGACGAGGACGCACACAGGCTCACACGACGACACACACAAAAGATAAATATTGTGCTTTCGAGTTTGCCTTTACAAGTCGTTCATTTTGAACGTATTCTTGGGTTTACCTATCACTACTACTAACTACTACTACTGCACACGATGGTGATGATGATGATGATAATGTCAACAGACGGAAAACTCGAAGCAGTGGCCTGGCTTACTTTCTGGCTTTTTTTGTAAGGCGTTTGTATTTTTATTCATCCTTCACGGTGAGAAGTGAAACAGCAGGATGAAAACAAAATGTGCAAGTTATTAATAGCCTTGACGGGCAAAACCACCAACGAAGCGTACCACGGGCTGATGACGACGGCGATAACGATGATAATAATGCTCGTATCCTATTTCCTAACAACGTAGACACCTGGAAAATGTCAACTTTACTTTCTGTGTGTGCGGCTTAACTATAGGTATGTTTTCTTTTCCTTTCTCGAGGAACATGAGTAAATGTAGTAGCAGTTGGTACAAAGCTGTAGTTGCCTACACAATTTTACCACCGCCTTCACCAGTCAACCAGCAAATAACCTAAAAAGAAAACCCATCCGCCACCATTTTTTCCTTGAGAGAAATATATTCACCCTAAAATCTCTGTTTGTTCTTGGAGAAACATCACATACAATACCGCGTCGTAATCACCGTCAGACCAACGCTAGTTAGCACAAAAACTTATTTAGATTCATTTTGGTGGCAATTTGCGAATACGCTTTGTCCTGTCTTCGCAGCGAGGCCCTTTCTCTTTTGTACGTACTTGACTGTCGACAGCTTTCTTCCATCAGCCCAGTCATATAAATTATTTCTGGTTCCTTTCTTCTCCCCAAGATAATAGCCTCTCTCGCATTCAGCAAGGTTCGAGTAACTCACCACGACACAAAAAAGAGATGCTCTTTCACAGTCACAAACAACAGATAGTCAAACCCAGACTAATTTGCACATCCCCTTTTCTTCTTGCAAATTGTAGACCAGAATAGAATGCTACGTCGTAGATGTGTGTAGGTATGTAAGTGTGAACGTGATGGAAACTTGCTTTCTTCTTTCTTCACATCTCTCTCCCTCGGTATCTTTCTGTCCTTCTTCTAGTATATTATCATTTTTTATAATTCTCGCCATCACCAGAAATCCACCTCCGCCACACACACACACACTCACTCGCGAAAACACATTTTTATAAGATTCCCTCTTATTATCGTCCTTTTCCTCCAACAACTCCTCAACGAACAATACTGGAATATCTAGCCTCCTTATTCTACCACACATACTCTCGCTGTCTCACTCATCATTCTCATCCTTTTAGCTAGTTTCTCGCTGGTAAAGTGGTCCTCTGCTTTCCAACAGCATTCTCGTCACCATTTATAGTATCATCAGTAACAGCACCAAAGCTCTCTGGAGAATGTTCAGTTGTTGGTTCTCTCGTCGTCTTCACATGTGTGTAGTATACCATACTCTCTCTCTCTCTCTCTTTGGTTTCTTCCACTTTACAACTTTGCTTTTAGTCGGTATATTTGAATGGTGTGTGTTGCTGGTCTGGCATTAGTAGACTTAACAGCCTTTTCCTTTTCTACGGGTTATGACGATGATGGTGATGTTATTACTTGTACGAAAAATAAAGGCAGTTGTACAAGTGTAACGTACACAGCAAAAGCAAAGCAGAAAATGAGTGATACTGGTACTAGGACACCAATATACGTGTACTGCTGCCGGTTGATTCCTACACAATAATAGGTTGTAAGTACGACGACGGTGACGGAGTGAAAAGTGGAGTTGTTGCAAGTTGGTTCGGGAGTAAGTGCACCACTGTCACCACCACTCTCTTGGCTAGCTGGCCCACTAACCAAACAACTTACACACACACAGAGCCGTGCCAGTGCCGTTTTGTGTAGCCTTGTGCTTTTGATTGTACAGCTTTACTTACACTTCTTCTTACATTACCAACAAGAAGGATGAAGAAAGATGTGTACGTGAGCAAGGAAAATCTCCGTTTTTACATGCAAGCTGTAAAGCAGCAGCATGGTTTGATCCTCAAAAAAACCAGGGCCGATAACAACGACGACGACGACGTCGAGAAGGAGAAAAGTACGGTGCACTCGTTTAGAATACAGAAAGACAAACGGGAAATATGATCGAGAGCTGAAAAAGGATTACGACAAAAAAGATGATGGGTTTTTATAATATGTAGGGAACTAGTGTTGCGCTCATCTATTCTTCATGTCTTCTGCTGGTTCTCCCACTGCTCCTGTTTGGGGATCTTTTTATTTTTTATGTGTAAGGACGAGGGCGAAATGATGCGGCTGATAATGATGAAGTGGGATTGTATCCTGCGAGAAAGAGACCAACAATAATAACAGCAGCTGTTGGTACGTTAAGGAAAATACTTTTACCAGCAATGGTACATAGTATATGGAGTAATGGCGTATTTTTTCTGAACGGAAACAAACGTGCTTTCTTCGTTACATTCTGCCTTTTTCCATCTCTATACGTATATAAGAGGTCCGTACCTACACGGACTCCTGGACTGCAGCTGGATTTTCCAGAGAAAAATTGTGGAGCATATAACCAGTAAAACAGCAAAGCGGATGGGTAGAAAATCAAGTTTTCAAGAAGTATCTATGTACTTGAGGAAGAAACATAAGAGATATATGTATGATGCTGATGAAAGAGGACTGATGCTGGAATGTGGATACAGAGAATATTAGGTTTTTTCTCTTTCTCTCCTCCTGTGTGCTATCCCTTCCAAAATGGAAGTTACAGAAAGTCTGTTGGCTCCACAAAGTCCGGAGTATATAAAAATGCCCGGATCCAGGTTAAAACGGGATTTCTGCTGGTTACCCTTGTATTCCGAGAAGTAGGGGTATTGATGATGCTGCTGCTGCTGTTGCGCTTGCTATTTGAGCTGAATCATATGTGTAAGCACGAACGCAATTATGCATGCTTATTCCTTCGGAGAAAGGAGATGTGTATGTGTGAGTGTCTGTGTAAGTACGCAGCTGAAGCTGGAGAATCCCATGAGCTTTTACTTCACTTTTTACATTCCATTACATTCACACACTTGCTCCCAACAACATGCACAAAGAACCGATAGAACACAAAAAAATGTGTGCTGTTTCCCGTTGCCTTGCTTTTACCCTTCTACCAGGCCAACCAGTACCATCATTAGTATGTGCATGCACAGTTTCTCCCTTTATGCGATCCGACTGGAAAAGGGAAAAAACGGCTAGTCAACGGCACCCAGACATAGAAAACACATACTCCACTACTACCACGAGTAAGATGAGATGAGTAGGGAACTCTGCTGCTGCTGTTGCCTTGCTTCTTTTACTGTTTGCATGTCCATGAAGATGCGAATCATGGTTATTGCCACTGGTTTGCTTGGATGGTTAAAAGGAATGAATCTTTCACGTACGCTCGTACTTTTACTTTGAACTCACACTTATTCCAACTACACATACCAGTGTACCTAGACGTATTGTTATCCACGATATTTCCGTGCATATAAAATCGGTTTATTTCTTACGATGACTGCTTACGTAATACAATACTCTTTATGCATATAAATACACTTACATATATCACACAGTTCATAACAATCATAAAAAATAAGAAGGGAAAAAGAGGAAAATCGATATCTGGGTGGGTTATGTCTTTACAATAATATTATAGAGTCGGTTACTTCATGGTGAGGTAGCTCCTTTTATACGTAGGGGCAGTGTAGGCATTACCATTGCTGTTGCTGCTCCTGGAGAAACTAGTAACTTTGGCGAGACTACATTGCCTGCTTTTTTTCTCCACTGTCGTTTTTGGTCTGCTGGCTGTGCAGTTGTGCCTGGGTGAAAAAGCAAATGGCAAGTAACAACAATAACAAAGCTTGTAAAAATCCACTCTTCAGAACATAGACTGGTGGACCGTGGTGGTGGTGGACTCAACTCTCTTTCTCTTCGTTTCTCGTCTATCGTCTAGTGAATCCGACCGGAGAGACAAAGGGAGACAAAGGCTATTAATATATCAGCGTGGAGGTCCAATCTTTTTTTCTCTCTAGATTTTTTTTTATCTTCTTCTTCACTTAAACCAATTCACTTTTACTGTACAAAGTAAAATAGCTTTTATTGCTTTTTCTGACACTGCTGCTGCTCTGTTGGTTAGTACTGCCAACTGGCTTTTTAGGCTCCGATGTCCCTGACGATTTACTACTTTGGTTGGTTAGGTAGTGGTAGGAGTAGTGGTGGAGGAAGATTTTGATGTCGGTGACGATGATGATGATGGTAGTGCCAGTGTTTCTCCCTGTCTGTGCGAGTCACTTGTGCCAACCGAAACTAAACAAAAGAGTCACGACGGCGATTAATTGAACCGACGGAAAGGCAAAGAAGATGATGCGGGTACCACCAGGCAACACCAGAAGAGCGTGAATGTATACCCAGGATATTATATAGTTTATACGGATATTAGTGCAGAAAAAAATTGTGCTAAATGAAATATGGACACGGTGGTGGTAGGGAAGAAGAAGTATATTAGGCTTGGGTTCCTATCTTTTTTTGTTGATCCATGACTCATTTATCGCTCACGTAGCACAATTTTTTGTCATGCATTTTATCATCATGCAAAACTCAAAGTTGTCAATTTTCTTTGCCTGGTGCGTGTGTTGTGCCTTTTGTACATACACAAATTTCAACACAAAAACAGTCTCTGGGTAAACATGCGGAGACGAGACAACCATTTCACGTGCACATTATTATTTTTTAGTCATTTAGCTGCCAATTTGACATGCATGCAGGGAAAAAAATGAGGAGAAGTAGGAAGTAAAACACTCCCATAAGGAAACCACAGGCAGACGTCTATTTTTGTTGTGAATATTCATGAGAACGCAACAACGACGACGACAACAAACGCACAGTAGCTGCTGAAGGTAAGTTGGTATCATTATCGTTGGTCATCATCACATCACAATAGTCTTCGTAAAATAAAAAAGTTTCCTTGTATTTTTCTACACAAATTGGTATTTTCGTCATCGTTTTACCACAGTATAAAGTTGTTATCTTGGTTCCGTTTTAAAAAGTTAGGTTGAAACCAACGCAGAGATGCACTGCAATGCGAGAACTGCATAATGTGTTTAAAATGAGATTTTGGTACATGACTGCGGATTAAATTACCCTGCAGTAACGGATTGTATTCCATGAAACGATAAATGAAACTGCAACGAACTGGTTTTAACTAAATATTTTACCAAAAACTATCCACAGAAAAGTAAATTAGATACTAAACACATGGAGATTGCGCATCCATTAAGAAACTCCACCAATAGAGTGTCAACGTGTTTTGTACCGACAAACAAGTGGTTTTTACAAAAGTTTACAAAATCGTAATTTGCATTATGTTTGGGAATGATGAAAGCTTTTTTCGTTCCTGTTGGTAGTCACGAATCACACTGATGATGACTTAATTATTACGACAAACAAGTGGTTTTTACAAAAGTTTACAAAATCGTAATTTGCATTATGTTTGGGAATGATGAAAGCTTTTTTCGTTCCTGTTGGTAGTCACGAATCACACTCATGATGACTTAATTATTCTACACTTGGCAAAATTACGTTATTAGCTACTTCCGACACTATATAACCACTTCAAACAAAGCCGTGAGGTTATTAAAGACACTACGTTTCTGAATACTTAAAATAAAAATTGAAAACAATTTTTTTTTGATTGCCGAAAACATAACCACGAGCTGACTGATCAACAGCGAAAGCCAGCACAACATAAAACTATTTTTTTAAGCACTAGCGGTGTACGAATATTACACAAACTATTTTTTGGTAGCAAAGACCTGTGAGTCTAATTAAAACAATTTCGCCTTCGCAAAATTTTAAAAATTGATAATTACCGCAGACAGACGAGTTGATTATCGAAAAAGATGAGAGTTTTTGGCTGACCGTTTCGCTCTACGAATGGGGAGCAGTGATAGCAGTACGATGATGAGATAATGTAAACTCGTGTCAATACTTTGCAAGATTGTGTACGATTTCTTTTGAAAAAAATTGGAATAAATCAACAAACAATCTTCATTATAAGAAACATCTAAATCTACTTTGTTTTAAACTGCACTTGACGCGTGTACTATACCGCACATCATTTTCGTTTGTTTGTTTAAATTTTTCAAATCGTCTCAATTATAAAAAATATTTAAACAACGATGCTTTTTACTTCTAACTCTTTTATTAATAAAAATGTGTGAATACTTTAAAGTTAGTTTCGGATTAGACGTTTTGTTCTATCCATCTATTCTGTTCAACAAATATGCTGTGTGCGAAGAAACAGCTTGGTTTTGGTTGCATCACATCGCAAACACCATCATGAAAACAATCATCTCTCACCACTCACCACACTGCTGTTGCTGCTTCCACCGTTCCCCTCTAGTCCGATCTCAAGCAACTCTTTAAATCAGAGGAGAACACCGTGTGCATCTTAAAAGGAATTATTATTTCAGTACCAGCGGTGCATGCTAAATATGTGTATGAGGAGAGTGTATATAGGGTGAAGTTAAAACTCACAGTTTGCCAGGTTGCTTGCAACCGAGGTACATGGATTCATTGACGAAAAACCAAGAAGGTTCAAAATATTATGTACTCCTAAGAACACACTAGGATTTTTATCGAGCTTGTTTTTGATCTAGCATACACATATAAGATCCCTATTATTATGCATATAAAAAAAATTTGCCCAAGTAGTAAAAAGTAATGCAATCTTCCGTCAAAGTTGTTCTCTCTCTGGTGGAAAGGTAACAGCAGGCAGATGGCCGGACGGATGGAGGTTGCAATTCGATACGAAGGAATGCATGTTTCTCATTCACACGCTTTAAAAATACCAGCCAGCTGAAATTTAAGAGGTTCGTTTTCTTAAACGGCTGAGTGACTTTAAAATTCACGTTGCTCTATTAGAAAAATTACCTGTGATTATGTATCCACAAAAGGTTTAAACGCTTTTTTAAAATGAGCCATTCATTTGTGAGAGTTGAGAAAAAGCCTCGTGTCGAAATTGACGCACTGATGACCTCCAGCAAAAGAGAAACCAGACAGCGAATATGTTAGAACGTGTGTATAACTTTGGGTATATTAGGTACACCAGACAGAAAAGAGTTTCCGGAATTTTGACACGCACACACACACACACAAAACGAGTTAAAAGCCTACATAAATAGTCGACAAAACTATTACTGAACTCGTAGGCGTTTTGGTATCCTCCTACTCTTTTAACTAAACTCGGTTACTGATTAGGACGAGGTTTTCAAAACAGGCAATATTGCGTCCCTATAAACAAGCGTTATTTTTGCATGCGCGCATTTATATCTTCTTTATCGCAGCTTGGATGCAAAAACACTGCTCATCCATAACAAAACTTGAACCTGGTATCATCCTGATCACATCGCAGATCCCATCATATATAGATATACGCAATCAATCAACATCCCTGTCTCTCTCAATCTCTCTGTGCACCTACCTACTTTTTTAATGACTGTTATACACGCAAAAAAACTTGCCAGTTTCGCTGATACCAAACTTTACTTTGCAACGAGAGAGAGGGGTAAACGCCTTACAACAATACATGCCTACTTTGCCTACCAAGTCGCCTCCAAAAAATTCCTCGCTATTGTTGCCATTACGTATTACAGGCCTTTCAATACTGCCTTACGCACAATTCAAGTGATGCATAATAAAAACGAACCCACAAAAAGTGAATAATTTACCATGTTTATTGCCTGACTATAGCAGCATAACGAATTGAATAGGAGATACACGAAAAAAAACAAGCAAGGAGGCGAACAAACTTACAGGAACATCATTATTATCATCCTTCTCCTTTCAGACGGGCATATCATCATCATGATCGGTAGTAATAACCAACTTGACTGGTCTAGTCTATCATATCAAGAAACAGCAGTAACACAACAGCAGGAGAGCATTACTCATTGTTGAACAAGAGCAAAAGGAGGGAGGATGTTCAATGTGGTGTTCGGGGTACGCTTGATGCGTAGTTTATGCTGATAATAATAATAATAACAATCATTTGAAGAATAATAGCAAAATGAAAAACGACTAACGACCCTCCAGCAGCCGAGCATTCAATACTTAAGCCTACGTGATAACGTACATGATCACTTTTTTATTTCTTCCCCCTCTCTGTCTCTCTTTGTAACGATAACGCCTTCAGCGCCAACATCAGCCTTTTTTACGACGATTTTACAACAACGGCATCAGAGTTTACAGCTGTTGTGAAGTTACATGTATTGTTACCTGGTTTTGCATGCTTCACAAGATGGAGAGAAGAAATTCCTGCAAAAGCAATAACAATGGCTTACTTTTTTTCTCTTTTTAACACACAGGATGTAATCGCCGTGCATGTGGTACAAGCTACCCTGCAGCCGTTGTTAACCGTTCTGTTTGCTATATGCATAGTCCCAAAAAAGAAACTTTAATGTTATTTGCATGTGTGATTGTGAAGGAGAGTGGAAATATCTGACTGATTGACTGTATTTTATGTGTAAATTAGTATATAGTTAGCAGCGCTGAAATTTTTGTGCTAAAAGGAGCTCTGATGGATCGGGAAGCTATCCAACCATTTCAACTTAAACAGCTTTGATCAAATTGGTGATGATGATCAAATATAATACAATTGCTTTTCTTCAAGACGAGAAAAATTACACGGGGGATAAAAAAAACCTTGAAACAAGTTGGTTTGGCTGCGAGAAGAATTCTAGAAATAAAAATTACTCTACAAAAAAAGCAAATGATATCATGATATCAAGCATCTCTCTCTCTCTCTCTACCTCCTCCTTGGTATAGTTGAAGTTGGTTGGTATTATTGTTCTAGTAAGCCATATGTTAATGGGAAAGGGTGTAATGTACTGCAAAAGGTCTCTTTTTTACTAGGGCTCTATATTTCAGATGATGTCAATTGATAAAAACACACACACGGGCTTCGTTAGAGGTAAAACGATATGGGAAGAAAATATCGGAATAGGAGCGAAATGAGTATGGCATGATAATACGAGTAAGTGGTAAAAAGAACGAACTCACAGTACGCACACACACATATATTATAGACAGATGAAGATGGGTTATGTGAACCACAAGATAGCTGAGTATCCCGAGACCCGAGAGATAGAGAGAACATTTCTAAGTAATTTTCTGTCGAGCGCGCTATATGATGCTTTAGCTTGCAGGGGTTTTCCTTGATGAATTTGGTACAAGTATGCTACTTTGCCCTTAAGCATGTATATGCTTTAATGGGGAATTTATGCCATGACACTAGGTCCAGTTTTGTGGTATTCTGCCAACTAGGAAACTAAAATACTTAGCCAGTCTGCCATTTTTTCCCGCCGCTCGCCTCTCTTTCTCCCGTCTTTCTTTCCTTCTCTAAGCAAAACTGTTATCTTGGGAATTTTGTAAAAGAATTATCTCGTCAACATTATCATCTTAAACTCAAATATTTGCGTTGCACTTTGTCTCTGTCTGTTTGTGTAGGATCATTGCAGGGGAAAAACAGTAGCAGGGGAGTAATAACGCGAAAGCAAAACATTTGACTTGACTTTTTAGCAGAGAAAAGTACGGTACATACAACCGATTAAGATTCTCAAGTTGTTGGCTTGTTACAACTTTTTTTACTCTTTGGATTTTTCCTGGTCTTCTTGTCGTATTCAATTAAAACAGGAATTCTTAGAGAGAGAAATGGACTGTGTTCTATATACCGCAAAAAACATTCTCTTTTTTCCTACCTCCCATCTCCGACTCGGGGCTCTCAAACTCTGCCTGTGAAACTCGGGTAAAATAAGCTGTCAGTAAAATATTACAGTTAAATTATGCTAATGGAGGAAAATTCTTTACGTAGTACTCACATGATATGACGATAAATAAAGATTTATATTAAAAAGTAACTTGATCAACTTGGGACGGGAAAGAGCGCAATAACAAAAGTGTAGCGTAACGTCGCGAGCTTGCTGCCAGCATCGTAAATTGAATTTGCGTACACGACTACAAACTGTCTAGGTATGATACAAAATACTACAAGTTTTCTGGCAACATGTCTATTCGGGTCGGTCTATAGGCAAGAGTAAACTGGGAAAACTGACAGGAATTTGCGTATATCATGTTTTTTTCGGGGTCAATGTAATTTTCTCAAAATAAATCTTGTAAAAATTCAGTTTCTTCAGAGTCGTGTAAGGTACTGCTGCTGCTGTTATATTTAAATGTGTATATAGTATGCCCAATACAAAGAGTAAAAATACCACAATATCAAGACCATCCTTTAACTGAATGAATCAGCTTTAGCATATTAATTATCGTAATGAGAATTATGGTTGCCGTGTTATAATAGTAAAAGCGTTCATATAACAATTAGATTATTAAAAGCTCACCTTTTCCATTTACACGCTGCATTTAACAATGTAGACACAGAGTGAATATCAAATTTTGAGTAACCGCACGCATGTCACAAAATACAATTTAGTAGCAGGCATTGTGTGTGGCAGATTGTATCGAAAACAGGAAATCATTCACCCGACAATTTTCTCATGCACCCTTATACCAACTAATTTTTATGGTATTTTCCTCATAAATGAGGCAGATCATGATAATATTATTAATGATGATAAACAAGTTTTGCTTCTGTGCGCATTTTTACACTTACGATAATCTTAAATAAAATGTAATGTAATTTCTAGTTCAGGGACAGGATTTTTATAACAGAGGGAACGTTGCAAAAAAAGTAAATGTGAGCAGTTCTTGGTTCACGGGTACTGTGTATATGATTGTGTAAAATGGTACATTACGTTGTATAAAATATTTCTATAAGAGACACAGTGTGCGTAACATGCAACAACGCAATGTTTTACTGGTAACAATGATGACTCAGCTTTTATCGTCATTGTCATCAGGAATGTGGAATGTTGAAGTAATTAAAGGTTAAAGTCATCGTCCACATGCAGCGTACAGCGTACTAGGTAATGAAATATTTATAATAGGTAGACAGACAGGGTAGGATGGAGGATGTTGTAACAAGTGTGATGATGGCGATTAGCTACTACAACCGAGTGAGTGCGTCTGTTGTTGTAACTGACAGTTGGGGTTTCAGTGAAAAGGAAAGTGATGCTTGCAGGATCGATAGATGCCGTATATAGTACGCAAGTAAACTGTTCGAATCTGCAGCCAAAAAATTATCAAATCAAACAAAGCATACAAACAAAAAAGATATATCACTTCACCTGTCCAATTAGTCATATATAACAGACTTGCTGTACCATGCCACCGCGACCGTGTAGGTAGTGGTGCGGGACGAACAGTGAAGCGTCTAACTGAAGATGAAGGCTCGGTTGGCGAGAGTTGTAGCGCTTCAAAAGACGCGTCTTGGTCAACAAGCCAGATCATTTTTGCCTCGCGAGTATAATGTAAACCTGTTTAAATCTCAAAAATACTTTGTTGGCTTCGACTACACATACTCTTCGTAATATCCCTTCTAATCATAATTTTCTTATGCTACATTGTTTTTTCCTGATCAAGATGAAAGCAAAAGTCATTGGTGAGCAGTGCAGGCAAGCAGCATCGCACACTTTTGATTTTTGGCTTTGGTTATGGTGTGCACATA
This sequence comes from Callyntrura guangdongensis, assembly GCA_027744295.1. NCBI lineage: Eukaryota > Metazoa > Arthropoda > Collembola > Entomobryomorpha > Paronellidae > Callyntrura > Callyntrura guangdongensis. The sequence goes on from JAHZNB010001770.1 coordinate 13,938, forward strand.
CCTACGTTCAGAGTTTGCAGTAGCGGCCACCACAAAATACAGCTTTCCGCCCCTAAACAAATCACTTTCACTGATTGACTGCAAATACAACTTGTATTTAACAATCAATGATGATTTGTTGCTTGTACACCCATTGGTGACTTGGTGAGTGTAAGGCTCAACAACGAGCTAGTTTTGATTGAGTAAGGCAATTCAATAATACAGCAATTAGGGAAAATAACAGGCCTGATTATCAACAAAAATGATTTTTGATTTGTCATTTAATTGTAAACAATGTACAATTTTTCGTACAAGTTTTTGGCATATAAATATTTATAACAGTAACAACGACTGCAGTGCAGTAGTATTTGGAAAAGTATAGTAAAGGAAGTAAATCAGCACCTTTTGTCCGTAATGGTTATCTACAAAAATAATTACATTCTAAACAAAATTACAGTAATAATAATTGTACTCTAGACCTCTTAGCTTTACTCCCATATAAACCTGAATGCACTACTTTATGTACCATAGGATATGCAATGCCTATTAGGCAAGCGAAAATCCTGAATACTGATAATTTTTTTTCTAACTACACACAACACACATACAAAAAGGAAGGAAGCATCTACATTACCTGGCCATCCAACCATATCTATTCTGAAGCGACATAGTTGTTATTATTATTACAGGTAAAGTCTTTTTTTCAAGAGAAAATATGCAAATATCAAGCAGAAATTTCTGAAGAAAGTTGCTGCCTTTGCAAATGCAACGTGCACAGTCAGTAGGGTACATGATAATAACAACTTGAAGAGTCCCATTTTTTGCCGTAATGCGTCATCATAGTATCCAACAAGAAGAACAACACAAAAATTGAACAAACAGAGGAGGTCGAAGAATTGAAGAGATTTCTTTTTCGCTTCTATCTTCTCGAAGGCATAAGCCAATCCATCATTGACGATCTTTTGAAAGGCTTCTCTTCACAAGATTGGTCTGCCTCGTACATTTTGATTTTGTCCAGTCCCAAAACTTGCAAAGTGTGACGAGCTTGTTGCATCACCTCAAGTGATGGTCTTCGGTCTCTGGATAACAGCCAAATGGTTTCTAGACCCCGAAAAGAAAAACCAATAATAGACAATGAAGCAATATGGGATTACATAAATCGGGTTACTGTACGACGACTGAAAATAATTGTCTGATTGGTTAGTATGACGCAAATTAAAATAGCACGTACCTTCAGACGCTCCCATCATATTCACACCACACATGTATTCAATAGCAAAGTTGTCGTAGTCAGTAGCAAGGACGCGGTAGTGTTTCTTGCGCCCTTTATAAACGTCACAAAATTATGAGCAGTTAAATCAATAAACAGCGAATTATTTGCAAAAGAAATTCGATTAAATTATTATCAGATTCACTGCAGTGTGTACGGTGTTTTAATGGTTTATTCACTTACATGGCATGGCAGGAACTGAATAGATAAAGTTGGAGGGGTCATTCACCGGGTTGTCGATTACCAACTGCGAAAAGAATGTGTTGGGTGCGTTTGTTCTGAAAATTACACAGGAAAACGTTAAATGAAATTAACAGTGGTTTAATTAGGTTATTGTTATATAACGTTGTAAAAAGCGTTGAACACGATGAAAACACACCATTAAAAATTATTGTGCTTGCATTGGCTAAATTGTTGCCCAAATCATGTTTACATTTCTCAAGCCAAACAAATAAAAGCCACGTACACACGGACATCGTATTTTCTTGACAATATACCTAATCATTTAACACCCAGCTTGCCGCTAATTAATACAATTTTCGCTGCGTATTAAGCAGTAAAGCATAATATACAGAGGAAAGAATGATAAATTAAGTAGCGGCTGCTGTTCACCTAGCCGTATACCGCACACACGCAATGCGCACCAAAAGAAATTAAGTCAGCCGTGAAAAATATCCGTGTGTTGCTAATTTAATTTGAAAATATCATTGTAATTTTTTTTATGATGATTGCTCTTCTGTAAAGCTTACAAGAGTACATTTAGTGCATGTGTAAGTTTTACACAACTTTTATTTGAAATCTGCCGATTTACTACATTTTTATTGTAAATGATAGGAAAGTCAATTGATTCTTCTAAGTGAGGGAAAATATATATTCGAAAACTGACTTACAATCTGGTAACGTAATCCATGCGAAGCTTCACCTTCTCAGGGTTGGCTGCGTCCCTGTAGTAAAATGAACTCCAACATTTTCCTGGAAGTTCGGAAACTGTGGGTGTCTTCTCCATTTGCCACCACCTTCCCAAATACTGCAATGTACGGTGAAGAAAAAATTAAAAGCAATATTCACATACAAGTTACACAGTAGAACGGTTCTGGGAATTTCCCTCCACAACGATAGGTTCTTATAACTTATAACACTCAAGTTAAACATACTGACATGTTGAATGAAATGCAAACAATAAAAATAAAAATAAGATTTGCAGACAATAGGTTTTTGTTCGGTTTAATTACCATTAAAGAGGGGGACTTTGCGGTGTTTAATCATAGTTAATCAATCAATCATCGTGATAAAAAAAATAAACCGCACCAAAGAGTACAAAAATAAATCCTGGCAATTTTGTATTTTGGTGACAAAATCTCAGCAGCCAAATTTAATATGTAACTAATTTAGTAGTACAGAAGTACTATGAGTGACGTTAATTACCTCATGACGATATTGGCAGAAAAATCGTACATCTTTTTCAACGTCCAATGTTTGTTAATATTATCATAGATTCATGAATACCTGTGTATATTTAAGTCTGCTTACCTTATCAATTTCAAATCCAATCAAAGGAGGATATTTATTGCACAGTGCGGCCTTGCCTGCAGCAGCAAACGCTGCACACGATAAAATAATAACAATTTGCTTCATACTAAATTCCATCTTCCTTCCCACTATAATAACTTGATCACCTCAACAGTATTCAATGTGTGCAATTTAATTAAGTCACAACTGAAAATCAAAACTTCGCTGTTGTCACTTGTCCAGTTTTTTACGATGACAAGTTTATCTGTATTTGTCCCTGCCAGCACTCCTTTAAATTCTTTGTCACCAGTTACACAGCCAGTTTTGAAATGAAGTCTTTTTTCGTCTGGCGCAAAAGTGAGCCCTTATAGTTTAGGGTCGAGAAAAAATGTCAGGTGCTTTTTATGATTTTCTATTTTTTGCTCGTTTAACTTAAGGTACTTATAAACGCATTGCATCTGCTGATTCACATGCATGCACAGTTAGCTAGCTAAATCTTCATCATATAACATTAAATTTTACAGAGCAGACTGCAGATAATAAAAGTATATCCATTAAAGTTTCAATTTCAATATTAGTTTTCCATTTTCAACTTAACTGCACTGCATACATACATTATTGCTCATGTGGTAATAGCATTGTTTTTTCTCTTCAAAATAGTCATTTATACACACTAACGTATACTTCATATAATAAAATAGTGTATATGGTCATGTTCACCAGTGATGTTCACTAATCAGCAAAAATGCAATGTGAGTAATCAGTAAATTGACTTGTTTTTGCTAAATATATTATAACATAGTACACGATAATCTGGTAATACTTACATGCATGCATGCATGTTATTGCATAGAAGTACATAGAGATGCGTTATCGAAAAATGTTTTTTACCTTTATTTCAAACACAAAATCCCACTTTTGTTAATTGAAGAAAATACTGTGGAAGCGACTCTTTCCCTTTTTTCGCTTGGCCTTTTATTCGAAAGGGAACTCAACTTCCCCCTTTTGCTCTTTACCTCCAAGAAAAGCGTATCCTGCGTACTGGTTTCAAATTGCAAGCATTGATAAGATTGATAAAATAAATGATAAGGGATACATACTATATACTACGTACACATATTAATAATAAAAAGTAAGCGTAGTATTCTAGACTGCCTTTTAATTTTTACTATATATGTACATTATTGCCGTTTTTACGTGCGTTTCTACATCTATTTGCTATAAACGTATATAACTTTCACAATGACCTAATGACGACAAGAACCGGCTTGGTTGGGCTGACCTGAATGAAAATTTATCATCGTATATCGTATCGCCTTATGTAGCAGTTTTTACTCTTCTTTGCGTGTAATAATACGTGCGGCGGGGTTGCGTTGCGTATATGGGTATATTAAAGCAACTTTGATTTTTATTGTTGACCACAAGAGTTCTGAATTTAATGTGCGTGAGCATTTTAAGAAATACAAAGATGAGCACAAGGGGCAACTGACGAGAACATTAACGCATATTAAAAAACAAAGGCTGTGGCGTACCGTATACCTATAATCTGATAATATACCAGTAATACAAGATTTATAATAATAGACACTTGAAGTTTGAACGTTATAAAACTGCAGTGCGTTTGAAAAAGTAAACAGCTACATGTGCTCAAACATACGATGATATACACTTTATGACATTTAAAGGTTGATAAATGCAGTGATACAGTTAAACTGTTTTTCTTTGCTTCACGTTCTCTGCATTAAATTGGAGTGAGGGAGTAATTGCATTTTAAGCAACTATGATGTGTATTCAATTATATTGTTGCTACTGTATACACAATGCAATTTAGCTTTTGGGAGGGAACCATCAACTATATAAAAGCGCATCAGTGAGTCGAAGACATGGGCAGGTACAGGATTTTGACAAAATGCCACTGTATCATTGCATCGAAAGACGAAAGAGAGTAAAAGTTAAAAAATAATGAGTGAATCTTCTCTGTTTTTTATGAAAAGAAAGTGTGCTCATGGTCTTGTCGACATCCGCAAGCATAATTTTACTATTACTGTATTTAAATATCACTCACTTACTTACTCTCCATATGCTGCCGCTTAGAAAAGAGATATCATTTTATATTCTACATGTAATAATTATTTATGATCAAAAGTCAAACTGTGTATGCATTTCCGACCGGTAAACTCCCATACTTGTTTTTGTAGATAAGATAAATAAAGTAAGTAGTTTAAGTACAAACTTAACGGTGTTGTTGTATGATTCGATAATTACAATAATAACATAATATTATCAATTTGTGTGCCCAGAAGCCGTATTAAAGTGGCCATAAAATAATGCTAATCTTATTAGTTTAAGCAAACAGTACAGTCAAAATCAACGTTATGACTCATACGTATAAAAATACATATTGGCGTGGGTAAGTATAAGGCGAACATTTGTGCAATAATATGTCCACCCAACCCGTGTAATAACCGTCCATTTTGTAATTAAGTTCAAACGTTATTTTTTTGAATTTCTGTAGTGTGGTCAGTCCTCCCATTTCAAAATGGTAGAAATGAAAAAAAAACTTTTTATGACCGACCGAGCAATCTGGTAATCTCTGAAATAACCGGATTTCAATGGAGAACACGTGTTAAAATTAACAAGAAAATATTATCGATTAAATTTTCTGTAACTGACAGTGTGAGTGCAAGATACGGAAAGCAAGTCCGTTGATCTCCGTCGCCTAAATTAATTATTCAGGTGGTGTGTGTGACATATCATTCATCGCCCCTGTTTTTTTTGTAACTACCTTAGCTTATGCTTTTTCATTCATGGTCAATGCCAGAAGAGCACGTACGTTACGTCGTACAAACAACGTCATACGAGACGCAAGAACCTGCCTGTCTGTTTACCTTTTGCACTTTTTATATTCAAATTTTTCAGGATTCGTAACGCCACACACATCTAACCTCATGATCATCCTGCGGTCATTTGCCATAATCAACAGCAAACCCAAGAAAGGAAACCATTACAAAGTTTGAAGCTGGGGTTACGTGGTGGGTTGTTGTTGTTTGAAATTCAGATCGTACTTTCATGACAAGCAGATAGAACAAACGAGTTACTTTTTATTTATTTTTTAACTTTTACTTTTGTTTAAATTTTGTTTGTACGTCCTTTATGCAATAAAGAAGGTGGTGGTCTCTGACGCCACCATTATAGTAAGTACAGTCATTGCACGTAAAAAAGTCTTGATATACTTGGCCAAGAATTACCTTTGAGTCACCGTCATCACGAAAATCAAAAGTCAACAAACGTCAAGTAAAACGTTTTTAAAGGAAGAACAGCTTATAGTCATGGGTGGTTTTGGTACTGTCAATTAATTAAAATGCAGAAATCGTGATTTTACCAACTTTATCACTCTTATTGTTTGCACACCCCAGACATTACAGAACAGCACACACCAGCAGCTCTCAAGAAACAATTTTATAACGATAATATATTAATAAATGATGATGAAAACGAAAGATGAAAGAAAACTTGTAGGTTGTGTTGTAAGCCATATCGCCCCCCCCCCCCAAATAAGATAATCGCATTGCGTGAATACGACGGGGTGCACTCTGTGCGTTTATGATCATATAAGGTCATATTATTATCCTGAATGAAGTGTTTGACTGGCAACTACTACGACGTGCTAACACTAATTTTCTCGTTTACTCCTTGTTACTTCTCACTGGGGTGCGTGAAATCAACACGTCAGTTTTGGTCAAGAAAAAAACCTTCGTCGTGTCTTATTACTTTCATTTTCAATTCATTTATGGCGTGACTTTTTCTTCAAACATCCAAATATGTGGTGTGTGATGGGATGACCATAACAGAGATTATCAAGGAAAATAATGTGACAAAAACGCAGTTTAGTGAGCACGCACGACAATATATGTATTTTGTTTTTTATTGTAATCATTTTCATGGAAAAAAATACGCATTTTGGCCTATTTTTGTGCACTAATAATTTTAAATCTTTAAACTAATACGAATCCGCCGTTTCCGTCAAGTTACATTATAGTTTTTTAAATGATAATAAAACTAGTTAATAACTAGTTAATAACTAGCTATCTGGTGCCTATTTTTTAAAGAATTTGGATTTGGAATCACATACCGTTTTGTAGTAATTTAGACTCGCTTATACATAATTTACCTTAAAATTCAGAACAAATACTACAACTACTACTACAACAATCTAGTAGAAATTGAATCTACACAAAATAAAATAATTTTATAATCGGCATTCAAGTTATGGTATTGCAAAATTGAAGCAAATAAACAATGTATTTCTATCAGCTCCAAGCAGTGAAATTAATTGCCCTCATTGATTAGCAAGCTATTATCAGCATCAGTTGAGGAGTTCATATTTCTGTAGGACACCTGCTGCTCTCCCAGTCCCGTGGACCCCATAAAATTATACGAGCTGTTTCCCTTGACATTGAAACCCAATTCCTGCAACTGGGCAATCAAAGCGTGAATCCTCCAAGCCAGTGCACCCACCATGATAACCAGAGCTATACATACAAAGGATAGAAATATTACGAACATGCTTGGTGACTTTGAAAGGTCTTCTTCCGGATTTACTCCAAATTGGGTTCCGCGGCCGAGTCTGCGTATAGATTGTTGGATGAGATTTGCGTTCGGATTTTTGAAAAAATCCTCGGGAACATTCCAAAGTTTAATGCGGTTTTGCTTCAGAGCGTTTTCGGAGTACCAATGAATTGGAGCCAAATAATTTATTGAAATGAGACGTTTATCTGATTGTTCCAAGCCGCGGCAGGGCTTTGGTTTATATACTTGTGATTCATAACTTAGCATACAACCACAGGGAACACTGACACTTTGGGCGCCATACAGAACTGGTTTCTGTACCACCTGCATCCCGTTATTTTTATCAGCGGTTTCAACTGTCCTAAACGGACAGTTGGTAACGATACTGGTTGCTTTGGGCATGGTGATGTCCCCATAAAACCAGAAAAAATCAGTGGGGGAAATTTGTTTAAGAATGTCCTTTTTAAATTTGTTGACTGGGGAGCATGTGATTGGACAGTGGGTAACTAAATCTTTCCTCACAGAGTCATCATTTGATTTGTAACGGTCCCAATTAAATGCGGCAGTTGCGCAAAGTGAAATTTTGCGGGGGTGTAGAATGGATGGAATGTGGCAGAGTTTTCCCGGCTTGCAGTCCGATTCATAGGCAATGTTTTTCACTAAATCTACCAAAACGTAAGTTTCTCCTTCACCACTGCCCACCTGGGGTAATACCTCTGGGTCTACCTGACACTGCATGTTAGTTTGTGTCTCGGGGTCCCGATAATAAAATGGGAGTGGAGCCATTTTGACCAAAAGAAATTTTTCCGTTTTGGGAATTACCGGAATTAAGATTCTTACGAGAAATGTGTCATTGGTAAATGTGCAGTCGGTCAGAGTAGACTTGTAGTAATTCCCAATTGTGTCGTTAGATACGGTTGGTACAAGATTTAAAGACGGCAAACTTTCCAGCATGTCAGTTAGAGTGTCGCTTACCAGCGATGGTGGCAGGATCGTTGATGGAATGCGCCCAGCTTCACAGTCGACAACGGCCATTTTCCAACGGTTAGCTTCCATCATATGGTTTTGAAAGAGAAGAGAGTTTAAAGTGCTGATAGCATTTACCCAAATGGCAGCATCCACGCGACCATCGATTAAGTCAATTTTGAGCCAAAATTCATTGTAAAAGTTGCGTCTCATTTCCAAATAAATGCCACTTATATTGTAAACATAGTTCGTAAATCCCTTTAAGAATTCTTGAGAACCCAACGCCGTGCATGATTTCAATCTACTTAAGTACTCATCGATGACCACTTTATCCATATACACGTCATCAAAATGTGGACGGATCAACTCGCAATCAAAAGGAATCAGCGCTGTTTCCGGTTTCGCCCCAATCTCCTCCAGAGTTGCAACGAGGGGTTGACTTTCACCCAGATATTCAGAAAACCGTTCATGGATGTCTTTCAGGTAGTACAAGACGGGACAAGTTGTGAAGAATTTACTATAGTTTGTTGTATTACAGCCTTGACTGCCATAAATGACCGTGTTATTTTTACTCCATCGAGGAATGGTAAACTGATAAACTAAAGGAACGTATTCCTTGTAAAACTGGGAGGATGGGCTCGGGACCTGTTCTAGTTGCAGACCGGAAACCAGTTTGTATAAAACCTTGTCAGTGTTCAGCTGAGCCATATTAAAATGGACGTACACAAATAGCCATATTACTCCAGATATCAAAGCTTTCTCCGGAGAAACCATATTGTCTAGAAAATAAAATTGAAAGTCAAAATGTAAAGAGAGCCAAGAAAACTGTTGTCAACAAAAACTGTGGTTTATTTTTCTTCAAGATGATTTTACCTTGCAATTGGAAACGTTTGTCAAGTAATTCACTAAAAATTAAAATTATTGTCTCCGAATTTTTAATAACCGAAACGGAATTGGTTGTAAAGTCGATATTTTTCGCTGGTTATTTATAATTTTATTAAGATTTCAACGGACCACAGACAGAAACAAGAGGAACTGAACTGACAAGTGAGTCAGTAAGCAATTTTATGCTTAAATGCTTTTACAAAAAGGGACATACAATTGTATTCAATTATTGATCTACTGTCAGCATTTGACAAGAGGAGCAGATGCAAAGAACAAAATGGAAAGGCCATAATAAAAAGTTAGTAAAATCATAATATATTATAAGCTGTGTAGTTACATGGCCAATGCACAAAAACGTTAAGAGTATTTACATGGTGCAAAGTCTGGAGCCTCTGGACTGAAATAACAAGTGTACAATAAGTAAACACTTTCTTGAAAATGAATTCGTTGATGTACATGTTTTTTTCTGATGACGATCACCGGAAATATGTAAAAAAAAATGAATAATGACCCGTCTGTCTGCACGACACATTTTTTCTTATCTCGGAGTAACAGGCAAGAGGAATTAACAGAGAGTCAGTCAGGGCAAGCATAAAAGCTGCATAGAGAGCATATTATCTTTCTACTACGTAAATATTTTGGGTATTTGCTGATATAGCCTGTTTTACACAACAGTTAACAGTACTTACACTGTAGTACTAACCTTCTCAGTAGCCCAATTGTTAAGGTTTTCCAGCGCCTGACACGTTGCATACAAGAGGTAAAAAATAAGCTGATGAATAAAGCGATTAATCTCTGTCCCAGCAATCATTGTTGTATCAGGACAATTTGAAATGACGCTATGTAAGGCATCTTAAGATTCTTTGACGTAAAACCAGTATGAAGCCGAACTGTGCTAAGATTTGTATATATTACTTGGATACTTTGGCAAAGATTTCATTAGGATAGATATTTTCAATGGTACTGAAATTACAACGCAGGTTAGTAATGCTTTACATACAAAATAATACACTCATCACACGTGCTCAAAAATTTCAGTTGTCAAAAATAGTAACAAATTTTATTTTAACTTGATCGTGGTAACATTCAATATATTTGAATTTACACACAATGCCAATTTGTTATTGCGAGGTAATCAACTGGTGCAGTAATATTTGTAAAGGCGTACAATGTTGCGCTGGAGCATGGCGATGGTCACTTTCCCGATCGCTTTAGCGTAAAATGATGATCTTGATCCAACATCCGAATTAAAATTGTTGCTAGAAGACACATTAACCGCCACAACGCCATCTTTCAACAGTTCAGTTTTAATCTTGAAATTAGGAGAAGGCACTCCAGTAATCACCACATCGGACAATGGAAGGACATCCTCCAGCTTAAAATTTGTGTCAAACACTTCATGCTTCAAATGTTTCAGTCCTGTTCCTCGGTGAAATTCTTGAACGCTGTGGATGTCAACGGAATACACCTTCAAATAAATAAATACACCAATACTTTAATACAATACTTTACAATTTGTATAATAAGTACTTTACTTAATAATAATAAGAAGTATAAATAAGCTGGTCCCGAGTGACTTGACGCAACTCAAAACGGATACCAACTTGAGCACAGGACTCTGCTGTACGATTGGCGTACGTTGCAGCGGCAGGGTCCATATTTGCTAGGAAAGCCACCAATTTGGGCGAAACGTCCTCTTTTTGCAGGGATGAACATATTTCTTCCCTGGAAAAGAAGTAATTATTAATACTTTAAATAAATTGACCTTTATTATCAACAACTTTTACGCATGAATACCACTAATTAATTTACAGAATGTATATTTTGTGTACCTGAAAGTAGAAGCAATTAATCCAGTGTCAACAAGTTCACAAGGCATTTTTCAAGTGTTTGAAGTTAAAAAACGTGAGATGACTCGCTATTTCCAAAATATATATGTGGTCCAACGAGCACAAAAAAAACGTTGTAAATTACAGGCGATATATCTTAATACGGCAGAATAATAAACTGTCAAGATGCGTCAAATTTTCAAGGCATGTAACTAATGACTGAGTGGCGCTTTTCTAGTACTGTGAGAACTTGCAATGTGCGTGTAAAATAGATAACTCAATAACAACTTATGAAATCCTATTTTATCGCCAATATGTACGATAAACATCAAAGCCGATTTTATCTGGCGAACCGGTGGGCGTGTAATCTGACGCAGACTCAAGACAAGAATGACTTCGACAGCCCAGTCCACACGATGACGAGAAAACAAAACCAGCTCTGATCTGGCTTATAATAAGTAAGTACAAGTAATTAGATTAAGAAAACGACTGGATGGTCGATGTTAAGCACTGGAAATGTGTGTCCTTACTACCTCATGTACATTTATTTATACAGTCACGAGTCCCGATGGATAAGTTGTGTGGAAGATGTGTGATACATCAGTGACTGGCTACCTACCTTGTTGAACTCTGTACTTTAAGAAAATCAGTTAGAAGCCGTATGCCTAGGTACTCTCAAATAAACAAAGATACTATACATTATATATTTTATACAGTTCTTCTGAGTTGGTGAGTTCTCTTCTTCTTGTCTCAAAATGGAAAAAATGTATTCATAAAAGTATGATGTTTAAGAATGATGGCTGTCGTCGGAGATGAAGAGACGATAAAAAATATGACTAAAGCTTCAGGTTTCATAATTAGGTCGAAAAGGATTAGTAGCAAGAGTGGTTGGGAATGTTGGGATCGAAGCACTTTGTTTTATCAAACGCCAAGACAGTGATTATCAGACATGGCAATCTAATGATTTTGCATATATCCGTTATGGTCTGTCGGATTACTCTGAGCTTCAGTATGTGGACGAATCACATAAAAAGAAACAGTTTAAAGCCACTCGCATAAACTCTTATTTTGCATTTTTTGTATCATAAATGAATGCACTATTTTGATAACATCCACATATGCTATGCATTCATTGAAAAAATGAATTTTTGGAGGTGTATGTGTTTTTTTAGAAAAATAATTAGATTAATAATTTTTTAGATTAATATTATAAATATGTGTAAAACAAAATCTTGCTGCATATAGCTGCATTTTTTTTGCCTATTAGCTACATAAATGCATACACACTTCATGCACATAATATATATTTTGACAAAACAATTGCATATTTTATGCAACTTACATAATATTATATCTGCATTAAAAACTGTTTTTTCAGAGATGTATTTATGTTTAAAAAATAATAAACTGGAGATTAATGTACATATATATGCAAACAAAATTTTGCTGCATGATAGCTGCATTTTTTGGCGATTTTATTTACATTATTGCATGCATTAAAGTAGGATTTTAGATGCATTTTTTTGACATATCTGGTGATTATCGTTTATCCTGTTCCAGATGTGATAAGGTTATTATCCAAGACATGTATTTAATGCGCTGTAGGTTGGGTTCACCATGTAAAAAGGCGGCAGCTTTGGTGAAGGGAAACAACCACATCAAATAAATAAAACCATTAATACCAGTAATTGTTAGCAGTTCAGAGTTCACTCTTAGTCAGAGGATATGTATAGTACAATAGTTATTATTGATAATAGTTTAAAAATAAAAGTTTTGGCGATAATAATGAAAAAGCCTGATGGATTTAGAGTAGAGTACATACGTGATGTGGTAGATAGACCAAGGATATGTATAGTACAATAGTTATTATTGATAATAGTTTAAAAATAAAAGTTTTGGCGATAATAATGAAAAAGCCTGATGGACTTAGAGTACAGCACATGTGGTAGATAGACCAAAAACGCATTCCGTTGTTTGCCTCTCCCGATGTACTTACTGATTCTTTTTGGTTGGGCTACCTTTACATACGACATATTAGACTGTATACATGAAATTTTCGTAATTACAAGTTAAGAAAAAATCTTCTTTATCAAGACGCAACTAAAAGTCTCGTTTTGTTCCTTTTATCATATCATTATTATTTAATTACCGACCCAACTTGTTAATTTGGAATTTGGGTTAGAAGCAAAGTTGGGTTGAAACAAATAAATGTTTTGTCTATTCATTTATTTGTCATTATCTACAGCTAAATGTACCTCTAAATCATCTAATCTGTATAAAGTGCATAATATAGACATCTTTACTACTGGACTGGAATTTGATATGCTCATTACAGGCGTTGATAAATTTGCCAAAGAATAAATTTTATCACGATTAAATTAAATTACAACACAATTTTACAATTGATGGTAGAAAAATAATCAAATTAGATATCCTATTAACCCATGACCTTCCCTGATACGTGTTATTACGTCGTAAAACCGTTCTTTAAATAATACTAATAATTTCTAGACCCATCGTGTAAATTTTAAGAAAAAAATTGGAATATGAATAAATAAATAAATGAAAATGTATGAAGTTGAAAAGGTTCAATTTACGCTATCGAGATAAATTAGCCAAAGTTTTCTCGACTGATAAAAATGCCAAAAATGAAATTTTCTGTTAATACAGCAATACCATAAGACAGATCTTTTTTTTCCTCATTTCATCAACCTCATTTCCTTTTGTCAGGATTGATAATGTTAATGTTGTTTGCTGTGTTGCAGCTTGTCGTTAATCCATTTTGCTCTTCCAGATCTTGTAGAATGCACGGCTTCATTTTAATTACGTCGTCGTCCTTTTCTGCAGCTTGTGTCACTTGAACAGAATAATGAACTGTCTTTGACCGAGTGTAGCTGTATGTGTTATCAAATACGAGATAATAAATTCCAGCAGCTGTATTGTCATTGATTTCATGATATCCTTCTTGCACCCCGTCTTTGGAATTCACTTTGGAGTCCGGGTGAATGACCTCTTTGTCCTTCATGCTATTACTCGAGGACTGGAATGTAACACTGAAACCAATATCTAAGCTGTCTACACTAAATTTCCATAAAAGTTTGGCACTATTCTTGGCGACAGTAACATCTTTGATATTCACTGGCACCTTGATGACGAGTTTGTCCCGAGGACGTACTTTTTCAGTTTTCAACCCATTAGAACATGTTTCATCTAAAAAAATTTAGCAAAAATAATCATTTTATCAAAAGAAAATTTTCTCTTGCAAAACCGAATACACAATTTCATGTACCATTTGTGAAGAAACTGAGCGGGATGGGTCCATCTATCCAGACATCTTTGTCCTGTGAGCAAAATTCATCAGTA
>JAHZNB010001771.1:0-17088 GCA_027744295.1 Callyntrura guangdongensis
GCAAAAAATGTATATCATGCCGTTTGCAGCCTTTTTCTTAACGGCAGCGATGGTGGTAACGGTGGTGCTGCTGTTGTTGTTTATTCCCTCTCAGTCCGTCATCATCAAAAACGGAGATGATTTATTGTTGAGCAATAAATTGTTCTTGGCCATATTTTTTCCTCTCTACTCTCAACTCCCGTTTTGATTCTCTGCTTTGAGAGCTGATGTGTTTGTGTGTGTGTGTGTGAAAATCAAAGAAGCAAACACAAACAAAAACAAGAGTGGCGAGACAAGAAGAAGAAAAAAGGAGGGAATAAAACTCTATTAAACTGTAAATTAGGCACATCCCACGTGACGTTACAGGCATATTGATAGGCGAAGTTATGAGCAAAAAATTTTCAAGGTTTGACTCCCCATTTGACCCCAAGGGGTTGACCCAAACGCGCATCTTAGAACTCATCCGAGACATTGATCATACCTATCGATTGGCGAAAACAGAATTTCAAAACTCCTTTCGCTTCAAAAGTTATCGTGCTTACGGCCGGACACGATGGAGGAAAATTATGTAGTCACAGGATGTGCCTAAATAAATGGTAGAGCGAGAGCGACTCGTAGTATCAGAGTGTGTGTTTGTGGCTGTGTTATTCATCATCATCATCTTTGATGTAACTTGGCTTGTTTAACGTGATGTTTGTTTTTTTGTATTTCCTCCACACACATGAGAAGGGGGAGGCGGATGATGATGATAGTGATATGTAGCCACAACAGCAATAGAAGATGAAAAACGGCAACATGACAAAGAAAGAAGATCTATTCTCTCGCAGTGTGTGTCTTTCTTGCGGTTTTTTTGCTGGCTGAGCGAGAAAATGAGAAGCGATGAAGAAGGCGCGCAGTCAAGTGGTAGTAGCTTTGGTGATGCTAGTGGTGGGGTATTTGCAGTGGTCAGTTTCGACAGGAAATGAAATGATGGGGATTTATGGGCAGCACCACACACGAGTTTTTTTACAGTCGTGAAGAGAGAGAGAGAGACATACAGACAGACACAAAAGGCGTCGTCACCAGACACCAATAAACCACACCACCGGCCGCGCGAGCGCGCCACAACCAGAGATTATTATAGTGGGAGAGTATTTGTGTTTGCAGTTTTTTTCTCGAAGAGATTTTTTCGAGGAAAATAAAAAAGTAGGATTGGAAATGAGATTTTTGGCGTGAAATTTTCAGCCCTGTGAGGGATGGTAGCGTTGTCACCGTTTTTTGTGGGACAACAGCTAGCAAGTTAGAAGCAATCCTGGTGTGCCGGCTGCTGCCACCACGACAAAATTAAGTGCAATGGGGTAACAGGGAATGACGACGACACCGATTATGTGATTTTTTTGAAAGGTGAACTACTGTGCACGGGGGAAACAGGTGACTGGTTAAATTTTACACGACAAAATTAAGTGCAATGGGGTAACAGGGAATGACGACGACACCGATTATGTGATTTTTTTGAAAGGTGAACTACTGTGCACGGGGGAAACGGGTGACTGGTTAAATTTTTAACTGCAATAATGCCCATCTGCCAATAATGCAATTCAGTTACAATATCATTTTGAAAATTTTGGCCATTTTTCTGCTGTTTGCCAATTGCTCGGTGAAAAAGTAGCAGGGATAGTGTTGATGATGATGGGGCACTCTCCAACCCTAGTCTCCCTAACAAATGAAGATGATGATGTAAGCTTGATAATTTAGTTACTGACGACAAGAGTGGCTTCACTTGGGAAGAGAAGGAAGGAAATTAGATGAAAGATGGAGAGCGCAAATGAGATATTTATTATTATGGTCCCTCAGGGACATGGTTCATTTTCTCCAAATAATTCCCTCCACTGCTACTGCTCCACTTCCACCACATCTATCCCATCATCATCATCTCCACCTCTGCATATTATATTCCCTTATCGGCACGCTTCTCTCTCTGCACACTTCTCTTCAAATTTTCTCCCTAATCTCTCACACCATCACGCCGTCCCTTTTAAAGAACACGTAGAAAGGACATTGGCGTGCTTAAGTGTGTGGTCACGACACTCCGCTCCCATATAAACACCACATCTCTTCTCCAACGTCTCCACATTCTGCTCTTATTGAAAACTAACAACACTTTACGACAAATTGATATCACCTTCTCAAGAATCCTCTCCAAAAAAGAAAAAAAGAGGAATACAATTTGGCTCTACTCATTCGTTTTAATAAACACGCAGCAATAACGACACCGATAACAAATAACAACGGCAATAATCCTATCTCCAAATCTTCCAACATCTTCACAACAGCGCTTTTACAAAAGCCTGCCACTCGGCATACATTTAGATAAAAACCTGTACAAAAGAGCAGAGCCGAGCAGCAGTTGTGCTCATATTTTGCGTCTTCCGTAAAATGCCAGGGTTCACCTGCTCAAAAGCTACCCAAACCGACCGAGAATCGAAACGACGAGAGAGAAACTGGATGAAAGAGCTCACTTCTTTTTGTAACGACGCTGATTGCCGTCGTGTCGTGCATATTTTTCCTCCAAATTCCAACCGTTGAATGCTATTGTGTTGTTGTTGTCCTTCTTATTACCTTTTTTCCCCAACAATTTTTTCCCACCGAAAATCCTGTCAACAACCCAACCAAAAAGCAGGTATTCACGAAAAGCCAACAAATCCAGCACACTTTTCAAGATTAATTGAAAGATTATTCAATCTGCCTGTCTTTCTCGCTATCTATCTATCTATCTTCACGTTGCTCTTGTGTGTTGTGTGTGTGACGAGCTGCGTGTGTGGTTTCCTTCCGTACCACCCATTATTGCCCCGTCAACAGCCCTACCTCTCATTTTCTCCTCTCGACACAAAATCCTTTCCTGTTTTTTCATCGGGAAAGAAAATAAGGGAAATAATCGCAACAGTCAACAGAAAGCAAAAATCTATAGCTTTTCCTGTTTC
Source organism: Callyntrura guangdongensis (assembly GCA_027744295.1). Taxonomy (NCBI): domain Eukaryota; kingdom Metazoa; phylum Arthropoda; class Collembola; order Entomobryomorpha; family Paronellidae; genus Callyntrura; species Callyntrura guangdongensis. The sequence continues at coordinate 2,940 of JAHZNB010001771.1, forward strand.
CCCCTCCACCTTCTCCAAAAATATGAGAGCCCCGATAAGGGTCTCTCTTTTTGTCGGCGTGATCATCATCATCATCATCAACGACGACGACGACAACAAGAGAATATCTCTCGCTCTATTTTATTGACACTCGAAAATAACAAGCCTACTTGAACATGTTTGTTTATACACAGTACCTCTGTACATTATTAAAAACACCACCGCCACCACCACCTCCTCCTCCAATCACCTCCATGCTGTGCGTCTCTTTTCTGGGTGGGTTGACAGCAACCACCCACAACCACATTCTGCCAGGGAGTCAGGCACCACCAGCCCAGCAGCAGCAGCAGCAGCAGCGGTGGTTATCAACCATTGCCATCTTTAATATTTGCCGACAAGTTGATGACGATGATGACGATGATATGGCGTAAGGCTGTTTTCCAAAAAAGTGCTTTTCACCAGTGAAGCTATCTATTATGTAGGAACGTGTTGTATGTATCTACGTGGTGTGCGGTATGTGGTGGTGGCGCCACCANGCTTTTCACCAGTGAAGCTATCTATTATGTAGGAACGTGTTGTATGTATCTACGTGGTGTGCGGTATGTGGTGGTGGCGCCACCAGAAAAAAATGAGAAAATACAATCAAGCTCGGTCGGTTGTAGTCAAGATGACGTTCCATTTTAAACGGCACGGTCACAGGGGCTCTATACACCCTGAAAATTTGTATAATAGGTGGTGTAGGCAAGCATAAAATTTGGCATGACTGCCGGGAGGAAGATCATTTGCTCTTTGCTGGGATCTTTTTTTATATGCAATATGTACACGCTTTCATGACAAGAGAGGGGGAGAAAAAGGGGGATTACAGCGTAGGGACATTTTGTTATTATGCTGGCGAGATTTTATCAGATGTTGTCACCATTAGGTACACGTACACTTGTGTTGTAGGGGAGAAGGATGCTTACCGTTGGGGTGAAGCAAGTTGGAGTGTTGTCTTAGAATCCGGAGGAGGATTGTCAAGGGAAAAAGGAATTTTGGAAGAAGAGCTTTTTTTGGAGGAAAAAGTAGTTTTTGAATGGTTTAAGAGAGAGAGAGAGACATGTCGTGTGTGTACACAGCAGCAATGCAAGTAATATTACATACAGGTGGTGTAGCAATCGTCGATGGTCTAGAACTTGCTTTTCTAACAATGATTCGTGCCGCTACTTTTATATATTTATTTTGCTCGTAGGTCCCGATTCTCAGGAAATGATTATCTTTCGATTTATCACAGTTTCTAGAAAAAGTACTTTAAAATGGCTTGGACTTACAATATGTCAGAGCATGCACCGCTCTTCCCTTTACACCCAATCCCTCCAATTTTCTTCTCCGAAAAACATACGCTTTTGCAAAAAAAAGTAAAACGGAGCGCAGATAATGAAGCCACTTGTACTTGACGAGAGAGAGAGAGAGATTGCGAATTGCGACTACTTTACCAGGAATCCTTTACACAAGCAGAGAAAAAAGTAGTCGTACAAACATCATAGGATAAAAGGCAAATAAAAAAATGAAAAAAGTATGTAAAAAAAATCTAGAAAGATTCACGCTCACAGATTTTCATTTTCATCATCCTCCTCCTCCTCTTCTGTATGAATAAGATTTCATTTCACTTTTGCAACCCACCATCACTACCAAGCTAAATTTTAGACCACTGTATACTCCCTGCCTGCCTTTACAAAATACCTCAGCTTATACCTCCTTTCCCCCGCCTTCGTTGATTCTCCTCGTATCTGGAAAAAAACCTGGTGGACGTCCTTCGTCCCAGGTACATAATGAAATGAATTCACTTTCTTTATTTATTTTTTCCTTCGTTTCCTCTTTCACTCAACATGATCACCATCATCATGGAAATGGAGGAAACAAGAAAAAAAATGTACTTTTGTTTGGCAATAATACTCTATTTGCATAATATTCCTTTTCTCCCCTTCTATGCCTTCGCTGTTTTAGTAAATTTTGCAGAAACGAGACACATTTTTTTTTAAATCAGCAAACACCATCCCAACCACGACTACAACCAGCCTTGAAACTAGCTGCCTGGCACAAGCACACTCGTAATTCGCCTGCTTACAGCCTCTGCCCTGCTGCTATAGCGCCGGCAGCACTGGTGGTCGTAGTCGTGGTAGTTGCAACCGTGCAAACCAAGTCGATGTCGTCGTCGTTGTTTGGTCGTTGTCATAAATGATGTACATGTGTTGATATAATATGCAAATTTGTGTAGACATTCCTATTGCGAAGGAGAATAAAAAAATAGGCTGAGGCAGAGAAATATTAGCATACCGTCATCCTCATTCATTTTCATTACTCATGCAGGCATGTAATTTAATGCACAACAAACAAACGTTATGCTAGTTATTTGGTAAAGTGGTGTGGTGTAGTCGCTTGTGCACACACACATGTAGAGAGAGAGAGAGAGACACGACAAGAAAGAAAGCATATCGCGCTCCACCGACAGAGTTTTTATAAGGAGGATTTTATACGGACATTTTTCCCCTGCACACTCCTCACCTCAGATATAAACAAAACAGGTGTGTGTGTGTGTGGGTCTATTACATCTAGGCAGCAGGAAGAAGGTACGCACTTGGAGAAAATTGAATCGATGTAGTAAGTTTTTGGGGCCAAGTACGACTACGAATATCCACTTTACTGGCCACTTTTCTAGAATAATAAATACACAATTACAGAGTAAAATGGAGCAGGTGGAATACTGCTGCTGGTGTATGCAAGAAAAGAAGAGGATAATCAGAAAGAAAACTGTAGGTTATTAAAGAGAGAGAGAGAGAGAGAGAGAGAGAGAGAGAGGAAGGTGGGCGATTTGTATCTTGAAAGGGGAAAAAGGAAGGAACATTTTTTTTGTCTGAACGGAAAATGGTTTTGGTGAAGGGAGAAGGAGAGAAGACAATTATTGGGAGAGACGGCCATCAGGAATTGGGAATATCCGGGAAGATGTAATAGTAATGAATGGTCACTGGAGCATTATGCGCGACCATGGGACACTTTACCCCAGACGAAGACAGAGGATCTGGATATTAAAGAGAGATAGAGAAAGAGAGAACTATTGTCCTTGAATATGTACACACTCCGGGCCAATTTGGCCTTTAGAATATATTTTTTTACTCCTGTGAACAAATTATGGATAATCCAATAAAGTCTCATCATCATCGACAGGAAAACCAGTCAGGGGTAAAAGGTTGAGTGGGAGAATAAAAACCAGCCAGACTTACTAAAACATGATAGGCACCTAAAAAGGTAAAAAGTAATGGAAGGGTTGACAATTCCAAAAGAAAGAGACTCCCAGGGTAGCCAACAAAATTTGGAGGGAAATGTATAGTAAAGTAAATAAAATTATATTCTTGGGTTGCGGTGGAGGCAGTGGCAAGGCTAAAAACAAGCCTATGTTAAGCCTGGAGGAATCAACCACCGCCCCCACAAACAAAAAACCAAGAGACCTTTTCTTGGAAAATTATCCATGTGTGCAAATTACCCTGATAAAATTGCCTACGTGAAATTGTCTTCCTTGTTGTCAATAAAATTTCTTCAGTTTTCCTATCGGTTTTTTTGCACAAGCAGCAGAAGCAGCAGCAGGGGAAAAACAACGAGACACACGACACAAATATGGCTGGGAAGCCTAGTACATGCATATTATGGAGGGATAACGGTTAGGAATGGTTGGTATGTAATTCTCCAAGTTCTCCAACAGCAGCGCATTTTTATCGTCTTGTTGGCATCATCTGTTTTATTTTGCAGAGGTTTTCTTTCAGAGAGGAAGAGTAAGTATGGAGTGAGTGTGTGTGTGTGTGTGTGTGTGGAGGAAACAAGACAGAGAGGAGAATAAGAAGAACATGAGCCAGAGAAATGAATATGGATGAGCCCAGTCAAGTGAATCTTTACGACGACAATTATTGCTTCATTCAAAATTGCTCGAGAGTTGACGACGACGATGATGATGATGCTGCTGCTGCTGCAGCAGCAGCAGCAATTCTGTGTCATTATCTTAAATGGAAGAAATTGGCTCACTCAGGCATTATTTTCGCAGAGGGCATCATTAACCCCAGAGTGGATGGCAACCAGAAGAGACGCACACACAGACATACAGGGATACTGTTTCATTTTTTCTAAAATAATCCCAGCTTACATATCTCCTATTTTACAGGGGTATCCTCTGCTAATTTTTTCCACGTTGGAAAAAGTGAAGCCTTTTCCAAAATAACTTTAAATTCGTCAAATGGAAATCCAACAAAAAATGCGGCACATATTTATTTATGAAGAAAAAACGTACCCTATTCAGGGACGCGTCCCAGCAACTCTCATATATTTTTTTCGGGTTCAATTCCAAATTTATTTATTTGTTTCCCCCGAAAAAAATACGGGGTCGTAAAGTTTAACTACCACAGTAGTGGTAGTGGCTGTTGGAAAAAAGTTTCTAGTCGTTTGGGTACACGCGTGGCCATATGTGCGGCGTGTCTGGTCGGTAACTCATTTTCCACTATTTTTACTCCCGTTTCTATTCCATTCTGGTTGAATTAGATTCACTGTGTATCCTTTTCTCGCACACAGCAAACACAATCAACCCTACTCCCCTGTGACCCACCAAGGCTTACTTTTAAGAAATTAGCCTTTTAGCTTGGGATAATTTGAGCACTTAATTTTCCTTTTATATGGCCATCTCTTCCGTAATGTACCTTCTTGGTGGTGGTTGCGGCGTAGCCTTAATATTTCCGTAAGACGAGTAAAAAGTGAGTTAACTACCGCAGGTACCTATACGTCTCTCCCGCAAAGAATAAAAAAAATGAAGCGGATTTTGTATCCAAATTGGGTGGCTGTACTGCTGCTGGTTCTCCATCTAAACAACTTGATCCCATTATTGTTAGTAGGAAGAAGATCTCCCTTTTGTGGTAGCAAAGTAGCAAAGCAATTTCCTCGGCCCTTTTTAATCTCCTTCTCCAATAACTTCCTCTACTCGAAGCAGCAGCTCGAAGGGAGGAGATAGGGGGAGGGGAATTCAATTACCTAGTGGGCTGCTCTTGTAGTACCGTAGTTGTACATTGTCACGATATGCCACACCAAATTATTAGCATAATAATCAGAAGCGTCGTCGTCATGACTCACGGTTTATGATTCAAAACTCCAAAAAGCGGACCAATTGACACTAAATGTATGAATGTCTGCAAATTCTCGTACAGTTTAATCTACCTTGAACTGTCGAGAAGCATATGGACAACTGATCCTGTCATCAAGCATAAAAAATATTTACTTTGAGCTCCACCCAACAATTGATCCAGTACCCTGTCTCCTAATATATCAGCCACACGTCAACTTCCACTAAAAACCCAAATAACGGCTCTCTTGATTTCTACTTTTTTTCTGACCATCTGATAAATTGAGTGTTGCTTATATTGCCCTGGTAAATTGTAAACTAGCTTACTCATAACCCAAATTGACATCGTCATCATCATCTGATGATAACTTTGACAACACCCAGGACGTGAGATAAAAGCAGAGAGATAACTTATCTCATAAAAAGTGGTGTGAACCTACTATCCAGCAAAGTTAGTATTCCCCTGGAAAAGACTCCATGTACGAAAAAAGGCATAAATTTCTAAAAGTGGCAGCCGAGTGGTGGTGGCGGTGTGGTAGTAAGAAGCGTCAAAAAGTCTCTCAGCTTTGGAGTAGGTATCACTACCTCCACCACCATCACCATGGAACTGCTGCTGGTTTACTGCCTAAAATGCTGCGCTTCTAGAGAGTTGTGTACGAGTCACAGGAATGAATAGCGAACAGAGAGGAAGCTAGAGAGAGAGAGAATTGGTTGTGGCTATTGCGACTATTCAGTTGGCTTGTTTTTGTGATGCTGCAGCATCTCAGCTAGTACATCTCGCTCCACTGCAATATACTACGGCAGAGAAGATGGGTAACAACGGCAGCCGAGAGATATATTTTACATATTCTCCCAGACATGGATATAGAGCCAGATAGATAAAAAAAATGGGTAATAATGATGAGTAACAGAACGAGACGAGGATGTTATAGTCAGTTGCTGGGCAGAAATATATGGTGGTTGCTAGCCGGCTGCTTAGCGACCACCGAATTCTCAGAAAGATACCATGGCAATGCAGCCCAAACGCTGTTTCAAATGGAAGGATAAAGTAGCTCGCAAAACTCTTCCCTTCTCGTTTGCCGTGTGTGAGCTACACAGTCTTGAGTTTTGGGAGCTGGGCTACTTTGAGCTCAGGTACAGCGATTGGGCAAGGGAAGATTTGTGTGAAGCCTCTACGCCGCGTATAAAGGCTGGCATTTTTGACGGCTCACGCAGAACATGGAGGACGCAGGACCTGTTTTCTCACCAACCACCAATGCTGCTCCTCACAAGTTCCCCCAAGCCAGCTCACACAAGAAGAAGCTTTTCTCTCTTTGTTTCTCACTCTGCCCAGGTTTCAGTTGGCGTGCCTGCTCGACGTCGTCGTTCATTCTCTCTTTTCTCTCTTCTTTGCTGCTAGTAGAACAGCGACGACGCAACTCAAAAATGCCTGGTATGCGTGTGTGGATGACATGACACACACACACAGGCAGAGAGAAACAACAGCAACAAACAAACAGCCTGTCTAGATGATCTGATCTGCGCTGGAAAATCAGGAGTTGGAATTTGTGCCAAAAAATGTGTTTTTCCACTACAACCAGTCTGCCTGCCAAAAGATGATATTTTTCGGAGACGTTATGTTGGTGGTTGGGGTTTCACCCTGCCGGCCTCATCAGAGTCCAACCCCTGCGCGGTGACTGGATATAAGGGCAGTAAAATTTTTTTTAAAAAAGTTCATGTTTTTCTCTTACTGTATTTCTTATTCTTTGACCTAATTAGCCAGATGATTGTTTTATTTCACGAGGGGTGTTGTTGCCATGGTGGTTTCCGTATTTGGCGTTATCACCCCCTCCATCATATCATCACAATCCATCTCAATGCTAATTTATGCTGTCGTGTTTTAACCACCTTTATTCTAATTACTTGGCCATGTTTTGCCATTAAGACAGCTGTAAAGTTTTTTTTACAAGACAAGCTGGGGAGTTTCTTCTCTAGTGGCATCATTGCATATCGCCTTGCGAGCGTGCCCCTTTCCCTCTTTTTTTATTCGCTTGGCTTCACAAATCGATGACGACGACGGACAAAAAGAAGACGAATTGCATAACAATATGTTATGGTCGTGTTCTTTGGCTTAATTACCACCACACTCATTCCATCATGAACTTTTCTTGTACAGAATAATTAACTGCGTGAGTATTTGAAGTATTTCTTGTAAATACCTTGTCTATTGTACCCCTCAAAAATTTTGCATGGGGAAAAAAGTAACGTGGTTGGGAGGAGGAGAGGGGGCGTCAAAAGAATCAAGTTTAGAGGAACAATAGAAAATGGGCGGTCCTTGGTCATTATTTGATTATCCTTAATACAGCAATGGCTGCATCAAAGATCAACAATGAACAGACCGTCGCGTCGTCATGGTCTGTCGCTATACTCATTATTGTCGTGTCGGGGCCTTATTATTCACCCAATTATGGGCTTTTATAACGCAAAAGTGGGGTTAATCTTTATCTCACGCGGTGGATGAGAAGGATATTAACTTTTTTTTTAAAAAAAAATACGTGGTTTACTCTCCAAATTCTCTTTCAATCTCCTCTCTCGACAAAACACGACCGTGTTACGTGGAAGATGTGACATATCCTAAATTACCGTTGACGTTACCTTAATTTTAATGGGGATACCTTGACTGGTGTTAAAAACAACTTGTACATCAGCAAAGCTTTACATGATACGACGGAGCATTCTGGCAAAGACTTGAAGCTGACGGCTGACATCGATGAGGATAATACATGTAAAATTTGTACCCTGCCAAAATACCTAATCATTCTGCAGCACAAACAAGATTTTTTTTTTGCAAAACTCGTCCGAAACATGATCATCATGATCACTCTTCCATTTTATTACTTAACAGCTGAACACAGCATTCCGAATGGACAACGCCATCTTGTCAATGACATCACGCACGCACATATGAACCGTTTGAACAGTTTATTATTACACGGAATTTTTGTCAAGTTAATCTATATTGACAATAGATCCGTGTTGTCCACAGTCAAATACAAAAAGGTACCAAAAAGTTAGACAGAAGAATCCTGCATAATAATTTTTGCAAAAATATTTTTGCACAAAGGTCGGCCCTGCAAAACTACAGATCTTACAGTACTCATGTTACAATTCTCTCTCTCTCTCTCTCCCTATCCTCATCTCTTCAACAGCTACACGTGCTACCTAAATGATCCCAAAAGCAAAGAAAAAAACCAGCATTTTTTTCCTCCATAAAAAATCCCTGTCGTTGTAACTCGTCGTAAGAGAGGTAGTCGTCGTTATTGCTGCTGCTGTCTATATGTGCGTGCTTGTGTGTATGCACTTGTTAATAGCTACACAGCCACAGATTTTTTTTTCTTTTTAGGTATTTTCGCATAATTTATCGCCCCTGTCGCCATTTTTGATTGCATCGAAAGTTGTAAAAATCCTTTTTCTTTTTTTTACCTCAGTTTTATTGCCGCTTCGTTTTTAACGAGTCAATGTCAAAGCTGCTCGAGAGTGTTGTTATCGTATAAAAAAATGCATGAGAGGAATATTTTGCTGCAGCAGAAGTAGTTGTAGCAGCAGTGGTGCCACCACCAAAATGGTTATGTGTATTTATGATGGAGAGCTATATCATTATATAAAGGAGCCTTTGACATTGGGTTCAGAGCAGCAGAGATGTAAATGCAGAAGGAGCAGAGATGACAAAAGTCCTTTCAATTTCAGTTTTAGGATACCTTCACCTCCCACTTGACCAGAGAGCAGCGCAGAGTGTACACAGAGACCATTATCGTTGGTCGTATTGGACCAGTGGAGTCACTGCTGTTGAGGAGTGTTCAGATGCATTGCAGCTATTTATGGGGAGAATTAAAAAGAAGTACAAACGTTGTAGTTGGAAGTGTAGTTCATCTTAGAATCTAAGGCGGTTTGACTGTTTTTGTTATTGTGGTATGGCTTGATTATAATTTTTTGGTATTGTTGGTAGGATCGATAAACTTGTCAAAATATGGCAAACAATTTTTCCCCTAGGCTACTTACTACTACAGCTTTTTTTACTACCTTAGCTTGTCATTTGATCTGTCTCTCTCTCTCTCTCTTTGCCTCACTCACGAAGGAATCTTGTATCTTTGTCGCGGTCAATTTTTGTTACTGCTCGTATAAATATGCAATTTGGCTTAGTAAGTAATTTATTCAGTTTTGATTGGTGGAGTAACTCTGATGAAAAATAAACAACGTGGTAGTGATAGGCGGGAATGTAGTAGCAACACGAATTATGTCACGAGGATAAATTTTTTAAAGGTATATTCTATCTAGACAAATTTGGGGAAAATATCCCGTAAAGCAAGATTCTTCAACCTGGCAGTTTCCCCACTCGACTCGTGCAAATTGCCTGCATAATTTGGGGCAATATTTTATTTTGTGAATACATTTTTTAATGTAAAAAGTTTAAACGCCACATTTTTTTGTTTTGGAAGAAAAATCATTGAGGATTTTTTTTGGGATTTGTGAAAAATGGAAATTTTCCGAAAACAAAATGAAGATTAATTCATTGTTCAGTCACCGCGATGACGTTTTTGTCAGGAATTAGACCCAAAAATAAACCGCCTATAATTTTTTGTCTAAAGTGGGCGACACGGACACGATTAAACATTTACATTTGCATTTTTAAAGACAGGAGAAGGATGATAATGACGGATAAAAAGATCAGAAGAAAAATCAGGTCAGTCATCATCATTACCACGATCAGCAAAAAACTCGAAAGAGGAACTTGTCAAAGGACAACAAGGTAGTCTTAAGGTAGACGAATCTCAATACATTTTTTTTATCCACGCAGCCATTCCAACAAACACTTCGTGACGTAATTTTGATATGAAACGACATAAATGCCGCTTTAAAAAATAGTCAAATTTCGCCGTCATCTGTCGCATTTCAAACCACTGCTTCATACAAAAGTGTCAATAGTGTGCACTTGCTCGTCGTCACTCGTCACCAATCTCTCAGACGATATTGGTAAATAACACGCTTTCTGCCAACCGCATACCACTGCACATTTATTGCTTCCGTGTTGGCAAAATTAACTTCAAACGACGACAATGATGACGTCGTCGTCGTCAGGTAGGATCAGCAGCGCCAAAGATAATTTTTATGCCCTTTTTACTCAATCCTCCTCTTCGACGCCTTATGTGACCCTTGTGACCTCTTCTTCTCCGTTTCCGCAAACCCGCGACCACAACCACAACTTTACTTACAAGGTACACATATCCGCTGTGATCCTGATCCCTTCCCCGATGTCAATTTTGTCTGGAATGCAAGGTCAACTCACATTCCATTCAACAACCATTCCTCCTTTCAAGACCACGACATGGGTCACCAAAACAAACCACAAAGTCAATAGAGGCGCGGCAGCCACACGAAGATTATTTATCTCTACCAAAAAAAAATCCGTTTTCTTGGCGAGCAGCAGGACTCTCCTATCATTTCAACAAAGAAAACGCACACCAGTGTTCTTACTCGACGCAGCGTAAGCACAAATGTCAAGTCAACGATGAAAAGACTTTTTTAAGAGGAACGCGCAACGCAGCTGTACCATGTCTCCTTGTCTATCTCCCCAGCTTACACATAAATTTGCCGAGAGGAAGAAAAATAAGCTCTCAAGTAAGGAAAAAAATTCCTGAGTGATCTGCGTTGTTGTCTCTCTCAAGTTCAATGTAGGATTTGCTCAGAATTTTCTTTTATTTTTTTATCATTATTACTCTCACAAAACTCTCTCTCACTCTCCCTATCCATCCTTCCGCATCTGGGCTGTCCCATTATTTATGAATGATGTCGCGTGATAATGATGATGGTGATAGATGGGAACAACGGATAAGACGACCATGCATGCCAATCTGGGCCCATAAAAAAGGATGATAAACAGCGATCAAGAGAATTTGATGTGTTTCAAGTGAGCAGCAACATCACCAAAAGTTAAGCCTATTTTTGTGTCTTTTCGTAACGCCATCTGTTTTTCCGCCTCCCCCTCCCTGTTGTCAGAAGCATGAAGCGTGAACACAATTAATAATCGCCTCTTTTGTCATTTTGAACGCGCGCAAAAGAAGCCCAACATGAAAGGGAATTTAATGGATTCGTTAGCTGGAATAGAGAGTGAGAAAAAATGAGAGAATTTTTGCCTCTTCCCTCCTTTGCCTGAGTGTGACTGACTGGAAGCCTTAATATGCCTCCGTTCCAAGAAATATACGGGGGACTTGTACTGACGGAAAGAGAAACAGGGAACAATGAGAGACGGCATGAGAGAGAAAAAGAGAAATATCAAGCGTTTCTCTTTCTTCCTGGTCAAGCAACACCAGCAAAGCTGCTGTGGAAGAGAGAGAGAGAGAGAGAAAGAGTCAGTACTAGAATTACCCGAGAAACGACGAGCGTACTCCAACTCCGAGGCAGAGAGACACAGAAGAATGGAAGGAATGTCATCAAATGAAATACCAGTTACCATCATCAAAACAATTTCAAAAGGATTCGTTTTCCTCGTCTCCCCGGCAGCAGTTGCGAGAAAAAGGCAAAGAGAGAGAAAAGAAGAGAGGCTTTAACTTCTTTCGCTGCTGCTGCTTCACTGCTGGTGGTGGTGATGATGTTTCTCTCTCTCTCTCTTCGTTCTCGTTAGAAAGTGAAAAGTATTCCACTTTAAAAGACTTTTCCTCTGCATCAGCATCATTTTTATCTTCATCATCGTCTTCTAATAATATCAAGAGAGAGAGAAGAGGGGCTCTTCCAAGAAAGGAAAAAGCCCGGCTAAAACTAGGTAACCAATATGGCATAAAGCTTCTTTAAATTCGTTTCTCTTTCTGTCTCCCTGTGTGTCACCCTGTTTTGCTTGAATAAAGAAGGAAAAACGGTGGGAGCAAGGTAGCATTTTCCGTTTTCTTTCCGACCACCCTCCCATCACCAGTTTTCTAATAGAATTAGTTCGACTCTTTGGATTATGCATATTAAATATCTGGAGGACGGGAGGGAGGAAGACGGAAGAGGAGAGCAAAAGTGAAAACTTTTTTGGCAGCGTAAAATACACAACGACGACGGCAGGAAGCGGCAAGATAGACGGTCGCTTTTAAAAGAAAAAAAAATCAGTTCACTGCTGCTGTGCTGGTGATGTTTTCGTAAAGAGAGAAGCAGCCCATTAATAGTGGAATGGAAACAGCGTATATACCAGACAAGAAGTATAGAAGCAATAATGCTGCTTGTAAGGAAAAAAACTCTTTGAGTAAAAAAAGGTTTTTAGTCAGGATGAATCTCTCTTTCTCTAGAGTGAAATGCGTGTTACACGATATCTCCTTTTTTCAGAGAGATGGAATCTGACAGTGGCAGTTGTGATGGGCTCCCCTACCGTTACTCCAAATTGTAGTTTTTTTTCGGCAGAGGCTTCCTGTGTAGCAGGCCGTATGTGTACCTACCTGAAAAACTTGGTTGCACCAATGACCCACCAGGCCAGGTTGAAGGGGACTCATTAAAAAGTGGAGGAACGGTTAAAAACAAGGTTTGACACGGGAACAACCGTCGTTTCCGTTAGAAAGTAAGCTCCTCTTTAACTCTTGCCACTATATCGTCTGCAATATCCTGACTTTTTTTAAACCAAAATGTCACCTCTGTGCTTCCATAGATTGGCTACTCGACATAGCTTTAAAAAGGATACCCCAGCACTTAACCAGCCGTTTGTAAATTCAAACACTCTCTTTGCCATGCATTTTTTAGCGGGTTTTCCAAAAAGCTTCTTTCTCCAAATGAGTAATAGAAGCACTTTACCAGACAACCTCCGCCAACATCATCATCATCATCCTGCTGGCGGTAACAAAAGGTTACCTCAAGACGTAACCTCGACACCCCGCGGGTTTTAAAGGTGACGGAAGGACGGTGACCTAAAACTCCCCCATAATCATGAATTATCCGCGGGACCTATTGCCCGAGTAAAAAGTTGTTCGGCTTTAAAAGGCACGTTTGTTTACTCTTCTCTGTACTTTCTTTAATGATAACACCCACACTTGCTCTCTTTCTCCCCTCCCTGCTGCTTTGCAAATAACAAAAAACCTGAAAGAGATGCAGATAGAGAGAGAGAGAGAGTGGTGAGGAGCGAGAGTATCGAATAATATTATGACCTTTTTTATCTGCTTCTCATTTTTCACGCTCCTCTCTCTCTCTCTTCTCTCTTTGAAAAAATAAACTTTTTTTCTCCATGGGAAGATTTTTTGGTGGAGAAGCGAATCGATAAATTGCAGGAGTGGGAGTACTACTGGGAGTAGTAGGTGGACATGTCCATATATATCAGTCATAAGGCAGTCCATTACTACAGCGGTAAATGTATCTATCGAAAGCCAGAGGAATTATGGGACATACATAACGGCAGTAACTGCACACTTTTCTCTTTCTCTTTCTCTACATTATCAAGAGAGAAAAGAGAAGGTATCTGGCTGAATATATTCACACACACCCAAGAGCTGGGTAAACACATGTGAGTACCGTCGTCTCGGGTTAAATAGACGGATAGAAAGCAAATGGCGTTATTGGGTTGGTGGTTGGCGAGGTTTTAAAAGGAGTATTTTTTTCACTCCGGCTTTCAACAAACGATTGTAAAAGCTCACTTGCCAATCCTAGCAAACAAATAGCGACATCATCCCCATTCTCCGTTGTCATCATCATCATCACCGTCGTCGTCGTCGTTCGCGTTGTTGTTGTCTTCTTCTTCGTCGTCGTCGTGATAGTCGTCCCAAGAAATGAAGAGGATCAGAATAGACTTTGGAAAGACTTGTAGTGCCAGCTCCAGAAAAAAAGGAAATGGCTGACTGGAATGGCATTATTTATTATTACAAAGGAACACATACATACACCAGTTAGGCATGTAACGTCAATATTGGCTGAGAAGTGAGAAAGAAGAGAGAGAGAGAGAAGAAACCAGCAAACAAAAAACGAGAAAGAGAAAACTTGTTTGGCGATAAATACAGAGAGAGAAGCTAGGCAAGCTGGTTAGCATCCGTTTCCATTTTCTCAGAGCAC
>JAHZNB010001773.1:0-21760 GCA_027744295.1 Callyntrura guangdongensis
CTCATTTCTTAGGCTACTCTTGGAATGATTATGAAGTTTACAAGTTAACTCGGTCAAAGGTCCCGTAGGTGTATCTCTTGTATTCATGGGGGGATATCAAACTTTGTATATAGGCAGCCTATGACCTCCTCGGGCTCATCTAAAAGTGGAAAAAAGTTTGACGCCCTAAGTCAACGTGGTGGGTCAAAGAGGTGTTGAACACGAATCCAGCGATTATTCCGTCACTTTGCTACTATTACTTTGTAGGTTTATTACTGCCCAATATCTGGATAAAATATACTTTAATATATTTAATATATCTTTGACCCAGTATACACGCCTGAGTTTTAGGCTTTTTCTTAATTCATTTTTTTGTTTAAATAAATATTTCTTGGGGGATTTTGACACACGAAGGGACTGACAGAAGGACAAATAAAAGAAAGTTGGGTGAAACGTAGCAAACTATTGAGTTCAGTTGTTTAGCTGAAGTACTAAAGATATTAAATAAAAAGTTGTTCGAGTTCTTAACTCAAAATTCAATTTCCCATGTAACGTAGCTTTCCAACTTCTTTGCGTTTTTCTTTTTATTATTACTGTTTTTTACATTTCCCGTCTTCACTGCATATGTATGTGTTGGATGGTAAATCCAGCCATTTTATACTGTACATCTATTTAATAAGAAAAGAGTCTGCATATTGCATAAACAACCAGCTTAAAAGGGGATCCACGGATGATATATAACCGACAGGAGCAGTGCAAGCCACGCCAGGCCATGTCAGAACAACTGGCAGCTTACTTAAGCAAGCACAGCTGAAGCGAGCAAAAGTCATTACTGTACTACACAAACATGAAAGTGAGTCCATAATTTTTGCTGTTCCATTTCCCCCAGAGTTGACGGTAGCAGGTCAACAACAACACCGAAGGTTAATCATACCCGGAGTACTCAAGACTTGAACAGAAAAAAACACATTAGGCACACTATGTGCATTAGTACATTATATTTTGCAAAATATTACTACGTAATATCTTGCATAAAACAACAGCAGGATTGCCAAGGTTTGAATGAAATACGTACATATATCATATTTCCCCGTATAAAAATCCAATTACAAGTTTACAGTATGCAGGACCACGTTTGGTTCATTCTTCTTACTTTGTACATCATCATCATCGCCACCGTCGTCGTATTTTTATTTGCTCTTTTTCTACTTTCTCCCTGCTCGCAATTTTCTTTTTTTCCTGGACGCCTTTCATCAAGTTTGCACAGTGAGTCCTCCCCTCACTCTCTACAGAGCTTGTATTTTTATTTATTGTAATAACCGTACCACGCGTTGGCACTTTTTTACAAGTACAAACGGAAAAATGAAACAAAAAACAACCACGGTTTCTCGTCTACATTGCAGTGTTTTGTTGTATTTTCTCGAACAAAACGGTTTTGTACTTTCCTCCTCTCTCTCTCTCTCCCTCCGTTACAAAAGTGAAGAAAGGCTTGAAAATGTAAATTAGGCTCGAGGGGGGGTCGACTCCCTCCCATTTAAAAGAATGGTCAGAGACAAATGGGCGATTCTATTTAAAGAATATATTAAAAGGAAATGAGAGACTGAGAGAGAGAGAAAGGGAGGGAAACTTTTGCTGGTTGGATGTTGGATCTGTATCTGCATATATATTGTACGGGTGCTTTCTTTTAATTCTTTTATTCGTTTCGCCGGTGTTCCTCTTCGTTGCGGTGTGGTGGCGATGATGACGATAGCCGTGATCATCATCGTCAACATCATGATAGCGGTGGAAAATGGTGTCTGCTGGAGTGTACGTAGTACACAATAAAAAAAGAACAAACTATCGCAATACATTCTCTTACTACATTTCCTCGCTTCCCATGTCTTCCTCTTTGTACTTTTTATATATTATTTTGCTGTACTTACTCATTCATTCACTCTTCCTTTCAGTCAGAGTTTCACTCTGTCTGTGTGTGTATGTGAATCTGTGAATAATAATATAACTTGTTCATGGCATAATCTTCTCTCTCCCTCTCTCGCTAGTTTAGTTTTGCCTTTTTGGCTTCCTTTACCGCCTTCCAAGGAAAAGGAGGAATTATATGTATGCACAGTTTTTATAGCTTAACTTAACTTGTCTATTACTTTTCACTCCTTTTTCCTTCTTCTTCAAAGCCGCTTTTGTTCCACACTTCTGTTTGTGAGTGAGTGTATAATATAAACTGGGTGCCTGGATGTGTTGCCTGAATCAAGGGTCGCTTTTTTGCTTTCTTCCTCCTTTTCGCTGTGGGAGAGCAAACAGGGCACACACTCATAGTTTTACTCACTCACACACACACGCGAGCCATTTCAGTGGATGAAATAACAAATTTTGTATAATTTGAACAAAAGAGTAGTAGATTCTGAGTAAGAGAAAGTATACGGATACAAACACCAAAGTGAAATTGAGTATCAGTTGCAATAGGAGGGGAAGAAAAGAGTTAGTGAGTGCGAAATGTGTGTTTTTGTGCTTTTAGTGAAGCATGTATTGTTAAAGCAACTTTTTCTAAACGTTTATTGCTAAAATGTAATTTGAAAGAGCTACACTCTTTTTTCCGTCTCTGCGCTTGCTGTCGACCATCTACAGAACGAAAACACCATAATTTTTTGCGACGGTACTTTTATACCAATTTATTTATGTATTGCCGTTGTGTTGCTGCTCCTGCTGCTGCCTTTGCCGCCGCCACCGTCATCCCCATTGCCGCTTCACTTTTTTTCTCCTGACTTTCTTCCCTTCATGCCCACAAAAAACTTATCTGGCTTCTTGCTATTCTCTCTCTCTCTCTTCTTTTCTCTCACTCATAAAAAGAAGTATATGAAGAAGTCTGTGTACACTTTCTGGTCCTGGTTTGGCCTCCAGGATCCTCATTCAGTCAGTATTCAACAAGATTGGTTATAAATAAGTCGACTCTCTGGCAATATTTCGTCCTCCAAAGGGAAAAGTTATTCCGGCGACGACGTTCCCTCGTTTTCCTTTTTTCTTCCGCTTTCACAAAACATTACAACGGACACATTTTGGTCGTCCTACTAGTTAACCCATCAAAGAACAAACGTCATCCAAGTCACTGCTTACTACGCAGTCACCTCTTTCCAGTCACATCCTATCAGTCGTGTGGTTGTGTACATTCAAAGCGGCTTACCTTTTAGTGCTTTCGTATTTCAGTAAACAGTACTTTTAACAGTTAAAAGCAAACCAAAGTACACACTTTCTTTTTTAAAAATACAAGAAAGATCAAAACAACCTAAAACTCCATTTCAGTTTCATTTCTTTTCTCTCTCATTACAACTAACAAACATTTTCTTTGAATGTAGCCTCAATGTTTGTATCTCTCTCTACACACATCCTTGTAAACCCATGAAAAAATCTATTATATAACCCGACACTGTGTACAGGGCCAGTCGCCTGCCCCATCAACAACAACAAGTGACATTCCCCCTTCCGATACAACCACTTCTGGGATGCTATGCAAAGAAAAGTAGCATGCAGTTTCCCCGTGTGGTTGGTATCGTGTTGGTGACTCTGTATTTGCTCTCTCCTGTGCTCCCAACCATATTATCACCGCATCGTGTAACTTTCCTAATCTCGTAAATTTATAAGTACAAAAACAGGCCCTATTGTATATATTAACTATATAACCGGAATACGTACTCTTGTACCCTACCCAGAGCACCTCAGGAAACGATATAATATTATTATTGTTGTGTCGTTGGCATCGCCAAAAGTCACCTTTCACCACCAGCCCACCACCACGACCCAGTAAAGAGGATAATAATACGGTGAAGTGCACCACTTTCTCTGCTTTTGTATCATCGTTTGCGGTCACAGAGAAAGAAGAAAGGCATCTTAAGAAGACACGGCACAAGAAGGAGACACACACACAATACCAAAGCCAAAACCTTAAAAAGAAGTCAGCAAGAAAGCAGGACAGAAAAGAATAGACATTGCCTATCCTGATGGTGGGTTTCCCTTGTAGAATCACATATTCTGAAAAGCTTTACAAAGAAAATTGAGGAGATCCATTTTCTCCCTTTAATACATAAACTTTGAGCCCTATTCGCCGCCGTCACCTCTTCTCCAAGTACGTTGTCATCAGCGTGCCTCACAGTGGTTGTCATAATAATACCCGTGTAATACCCAACATACTCCCACAGTGATACACACGCGGCGAGAGAGTGGTTGTTATGAATACGGCAAACACAACACAATATATATATGATGACAATGATGGTGGCGGTACCGTGTACTTGCATTTTAGCCTCGAGTAAAGAAAACTGTCTCTATTCTTGATGCGATTCCGCTGTTAGATAGTTTACTTATCTATCCGCTTCAGTGACTGGCTTTGTAACCCGGCGAAAATTCATGTGAACCTGCAAAACCAACGATAGAGTTTATATAGAGTGTGGTTTGTAGACACAAGTACGCGTAGAGGCACCCAAGCCTACTTACTTCTGACAGTGATGACGGCGTAACCACTAGATACACAGGGCAAGGCGACTTAGACTTAAGGAATCTTTTTTGTGAAAGGCGTAAAGATGATGCCTACTTCTTGCTCGTCAGTAGCAACAAAGTCATCATCAACGCCATCATCTTCCATACTTGTATTAACGGTTCCTCTCCATGAAATCAAGTGAAGTGGGTTTAGTTAAGTTGTTGTGTTGTGGTGGTATGGTGGCGGTAGAATGGTGGATGGTGTGTCTGGTCGGTTAGTCTCAACGAAGAGGGTGCTTGTTCCTCACCAACTAAATTATGTTTCTTAATGTACGCTCTTACGATATGAGATTTTTTTCAAGAAAGACATGCTACACCACAAAGAACCGTTAGAGACTTATCGGTTGGCTGTCTGCTCTTCCGTTGTCTATTGCCAGCCTTTGGAGAACCGTGATGGTAACGCTCTTACGATATGAGATTTTTTTCAAGAAAGACATGCTACACCACAAAGAACCGTTAGAGACTTATCGGTTGGCTGTCTGCTCTTCCGTTGTCTATTGCCAGCCTTGGGAGAACCGTGATGGTATAAAAGTTAAAAGATTGCATGGAAATTCATATGCACCTATAGATATTTGAGTACAGCCATAGTCGTATATGGACAACTCAAATTTACACAAAGGCGTGCATTTATATTAAAGAAATCCTTTAGGCAACCAAAAAGCTAAAGTCGATTCTCGTTACTTTCTCTTTGTTATTCTGTTTTCTTGCATCGTCTCTGGTAACTTTTTCCACTTTCACCCCGCCATTTGCTAATATCCTTTNAGTCGATTCTCGTTACTTTCTCTTTGTTATTCTGTTTTCTTGCATCGTCTCTGGTAACTTTTTCCACTTTCACCCCGCCATTTGCTAATATCCTTTCACAAGCATATAGGTACCTATATAAGGCATCATCATCGCCGTCATCGTACTGTCAACAACCTGGAGGTCTTCTTATGAAATATTAGAGAGACTGAAGAAAATTACGATTGCGACTAACGTGTATACTTGGTTGGTTGGCTGCTTATTGAAAACGTAGCACATGTCGTCCAACAGGGCAGACTGCGCGCACTATTATTTATTATAAATGTAGATATTTCATTTTGCGAAGAGAATTTCATTCTAACATGACATTTGCTGAATATTTCAATTATATGGCGTATCACCTGCCATCAATTACCCACTCGAGGCACGAATGCAACAAATGATCAAGCAAACTTAGCCCGTCATACACACAATTGGAAGTTGAACAACGAAGCCCACTATGAGTACCTACTTGTCTGTAACACGCAAGCACACTATATTAAATTTTAATACATGCAAAGGGACTTTCTCTGTATCATTATGCAACTTAATCGTATTATGACCTTTCGTCGCAGAAAATTTGCTAAAAACTTGCTAATAACTGTGTAAACTCGGGCCACTATTCCCTAATGCAAAACTAGAAACTAGAGACGGAGTGAGAAAAAGTTAAAAATTCCTTTTGAAGAAAAGAAACAGTTTTTGTATGCGTGTTTAAGAGCTTTGTATGTACAACAGCGAGAAAAAAGAAATGAAAACGTTATGTAGGGAATTGTGAATGGAAATTCCCTTAATAGACTTTTTTTTATACTTTTACTTATTTCTTCCTTTCTTCTGGTGTAACGCTTTTACTACGATACGAGGCTGTTACTCCGTGTGTAACTTTGCTTCTCCTTTAGAAGAACTCCTTCTAAAGTACATTATACAAGGTACATCAAACAGGCCTAAAAAAAGATATGTACGACTTCCTGTTCTCCGCCAGAGAAACTTGATACGCCATTTTCTCTGTGTAACTTACGTAACTTAAGTGTGTACACAAAAGAGATAGATACACGGTACACGAGGTATATATTTCTGTGTAACTTCCGTTTTCCCGGTGAACAATAACTACTACTACATCCACGGTGAACTATCTTGTCACTAATATTGCTATGCTACCACCACTACCATCGTGGCTGATTTTAATTCTACCGTCTGCACTGTATATGTACAACTACATAGAGCGGACAAACCTATCTTGTTACCGTTTTTCACTTACTCATTCCCCTGCTTTTAACAAGAGGTAGAAGCAAAAAAATAATAAAAAAGTTATTTAAAAAATACGATCTATTAATATGGTTTGTATAACTAGGTATAGCCAACGTGCTGTTATCATTTATATCTTCCTCGCTTTCCCTCTTCTACCTCACTGGTTACTTTTCTCTTTTGGTGTAGACATCATCATTATCTCTATATACGGTAATAATAATGATAATGTATAAAATTTACAAAACTGTTGTGTGAACTAAAAGTAATAAAGGCATCATCGTTATTACTATTATTATTATTATTATCGTCCTGGTAATATATTTTGCTTCCGTGTTAATAAAAGAAAACTTTCACTGGAACGGGTATATGTTCATATACAGATGCATCTACCTTATTTCCAGTAGTTACTCTAGTAGTAGCAGCGTATCATCCGAGAGAAAAGCGAGGATCTAGAGCGCAGAGAATTATGTAAAGCGCAGCGAAGCAAATAGATGTGAAAAAACAAGAGACCTGAGTTAAATCTAGTATAACGTATCAACGCAATTGTTTATGGTATTTAGGATATTTTTAAACCGTGTAGGGAAAAGGGAAAGAGAAAAATAGAACAGTGGAAAGCTATTAATGACCGTAAAATGCATAGGTATTACCAGGAATTGTGAAATGTGTGGTGAATGAGGCGATGATATATATTTTAAATGGAGTTTAAGTTATCAGTTGCCGGTGCTTTTACAAAGTAAAGCGACACAGGTAGGGATGCAAGAAATCATACAACGCGTAGCAGCACTTTGTTTGCAAGTTTGGTAAGCGGAAAACTTTGCTTTTCACAGAAACATTATTCTATCTGTATATCTTATAATGATCAAGGACATAAAAGAGTCATCATCATCATCATCAAAAATGTATCAAAGCAGAAAAGTTTAGTTAGTGATAACAAGGTGTACACAATACACGTATTCAGAGTACTACTTTTTTTGTTCAGTTTTATAAGAAAGGTCGTTATTTCCTCATGATGTCATCAGCCCTGGGTACATTATTATGTTAATGACATGGATGCAACTGCACGAACCAGAGAATCCTTTTCTCCGTGAGATACTATTCATTTGTCATCGTATTGTATTGATCATTTGGGACACATGCATTCCATGGGTAATTTTTTTTCATTATTGGTGTTATGAATACACTTTTATATTACTTTTCAAACTCATCCGCGCCATTGTCAGAATAACATCATTTTCTTCTGTAGATTGCATTTTCAGTGACATAAACCCGTCGAGGAATATTAACACAAACGTTGCATTACTTTATTAGAATTATGTCCGGATCGGATATATTTTGACATTCGTGTCAGTGGTCAAGGCTCTGGTATGTCAAAATTTATATTACAAACAGCATTCCCAATTTATTCTGCTTTTATCATATTTATTAGTTTGGCTATTTTTCTCCTTCCTCTTTTCTTTCACCACTGTCATTTTATGCACCCATTTCGTTACATTATACATTCCGTTACCTACACACGTGAATGAGTGGGTGAGAGCGAAGACCTTTTATCTGTTTCTACTTTTCTTGTATCACGTATATATATTAATACTACGTGGAATCCCTCCCCTAAAGTAGTATATAGGCAGCGAAAATGTACATACAATTTACATTCACCCTTGCACCCCGGCAAAAAAGTCATACATACCATTCTACAATAATATCACTTTTGATGTCAAAGATGGGCCTGGTTCGTAAAAAAAGAGGAAGTGCCGCTAGGAGCAATACATATATACATAACACACCCAGACTTACATGCATATTCCATAAGAGTAGTATCATGTATCACCCAGTTTTTTCCATCAAATCTAACATTCTCCCCAGCAAACGTGTATTTATTATGTAGGACCTTTCTCCTCTGCTTTCCAACTTACAATCCACGCTACTCCCATTACTCTCAGCTTGTGTGTGTACATAAAAGAGTGGCTGGTGTGTGTGCGGTGATGTGACTATTACTCCACTTTTTTTGGTGTGCGGTGTGCCTGTGTATCGGGAAAGATTTACTCGTTTATTATTATTATGGGCTTCATGAGTATCTTATTTTTCCACACAATATGTATTGCTTTGCCGTCTAATGGCCTCGTATGCATGCATGAAAGCAGGAATCCTTTTATCTGTGTACACACATCTATTTTTTGAATCTGCTCCTCCTCCATATTCTTGCCGCTGAATAGTAAAACAAGTTGTTATAACCAGTTTAAATTGGTGTTTGCCTGGGAAGTGAAAGTAACGGTGGTGGTGGTAGTTGTAGTAGCGCAGTGATGTGAATAAGATGATGAGAATGACGACGATGATGATGTTGATACAGTGGTTCATGATGATGATATGTAATGCATGCGGCTATTGCTGCTGCTGCTGATGATGATGACGACGACGACGACGTTGGTCGTCGGTGTTACATTTTTGGTTGTAGTCTGCTGCTTGCAGCTATATTGCTTGGAACTGCTCGTGGGATGATAATACAAAAAGAAAGTTCAAATAATACTGCAACAACTGCCACTACTAGAACACTTTTCCATGTTGTACTTAAGGGCAGTAAAAGGGGGTTCCATTCTTATTATTTCTTTGGAGGGTGATGATGACGGTGGCGATGGTTGCTTTTTATTTTCTTTCTTTCTCCTTGTTCCCTTTCAACGGTCTAGTTAAAAAGTGAGCAACCAAAGTGAAGCCGTCGTCGTCATCATCATCTCTGCCGAGTAAAAAGAACTGAGACGAAGAAGTGGGAAAAGAGGAACTACTAGAAAGGGGTCTAGCTTTTCATCTTCCTCCTTTTCCTAGTTTCTTCTCTCTCTATCTATTTCCATACAAAGCTTTTCTATTAATAATATATAAAGGGTGTGTAGTACTCTGCAGTATAGGTCTTGCAACTGTTATTATTATTTTTTGCCACACACACACACATACTCACAAGCGATAATAATATGAATACACCGCTTGTGTAGTCAGACTTAAGGCGAAAATAGTACAAGTACTAGTTCAGTGAAGAAAATGAAAGAAGAAAGGGAGAGAGAGAGAGAGAAGAAAATTTCACTTGACTTGACTCCATCTCGGCAAAATCATCATCGTAACAGTCAGAGTCAGAGCTATCCCAACTTTTCTCCCACCACACACACTCAACAAGCCGCGTGCTGGTTCTTAACATGTATAAAGCCCATCGTCCTCCATATCCTCCTTCTCAGCGTCGCGTCGTCGTCGTAATCATATCGTCAGATTTTCTTTTACCCTACATTTAACTCTGGTAACTTTTTCATCATTACTATCACATCTTAAAAACCAGTGAAAACGACTATATATATTAAGGACGTTAAGGGGAGGAGGAGGAAGCCTTAGAACAAAAAGTAGTTGAAACAAGGCGGAGAAACAAAAACCATAGTCATCATTCTCATCATTTTCATCGTAATCATCAGCATCATCATCATCGTCGTCGTCGTCATCAACCCCGCCACCACTATGAGCCATTTGCATTCTCACATTTTCACACTTTACTTGTTTCTTCATCCTCTCCTTCTCCATCATCGTCGCATTCATTTCTTTTCCTCATTTTCTTCCTCGTGGTTGTCCTCTCGCCGAGCTTCCTTTTCGTCTTCTCTGCTCTCCGGCTTTTTGTTTTGGGGTCAGATTAGTTGCAAAGTGTGAGAACTAGAGGAAAGGACACCACATTTTAGGGAGAGAAAGAAAAGAAGCAGAAACCAAAAAACGATATATTTCCAAGTTACCCATTTGTGTTCCTTGCTTATCATCATAATCATCATCTTTCTCATATCCCATCATACCGTTAGCGTCATCATAATCCTCAATTTCAGCTGTTTTTCCTCATCGCTCTATTGGCCTTGCTGGTGTGGTGTTGGACATTGAGTGAGTCTGATTTTGGTAATAACACTCATTCATATAATAATACACACTCTCTTTTCTCTTCTCTCTTTCTTTCTCTTGGCTGATTTTGTTGGCGAGCAGCCGTATGCTGAGCATGCTGTTTTTCTACTACGAGAAGCATCGTTACTATTATCATCGTCATCGTCATCATCATCCATATTGATATCATACTTTAGCTCCTGATTTGGTGCGTGTGTGTCAAGTTGAGTGTGAATTTTAGTTTTGTGGTTGTTATAATCCATATTGTAGCTTTCTTTCTCGTTCCGGTTCTCATTCTTCTTCTTTTTCATTTCTTGCCACTCTTCTTCCCAATTCCCAATGGACCTGAAAAGCCATATATTTTGTTGGACAAACCAAACCACATCAACAATCCTGCCGAGAACAACTACTCCACTACCATTTTACCGACATTTCCAGTTTTCTCCACTGTCGTGATCGCTGTGTGTATAGATGCCTTGTGTATGTACACTTTCATAGCACTTTTTCTTATCCAATTCCAACGGCAAGTAAGTTTCTTGAGAATCACGATCTCTACGATGATCATGTTGAAAAAATATTAATAATAACAGTAACACAAAAAGCACAAGCAATCCCCCCAAACAAGCTGACAATCACGATGATGAAAATAGTAGGTCTCCTTTGCTTCTCATAAAGTAAACCATATTGGGACAGTAGATAACACGGTTAGTACGGCAACTGTTAGCCTCCATGTGCTTGCGGCATAGATTCATACACTCCCGAGTGGTGAGAGAGAGAGATAATCCGCTGGCTGTCAAAACAATCTTACTGGCTGGATATTAGGAAAACAACGGTACGGCCGAAGCGCGGCTGTATAATAACATAAGCAGGTATGTGTAAACGTGTGTTGTTCATTGATATTTCCAACTTTTTGTGGGCCTACCGAGTAGTTCCATTTGAATAGTGATGATGAACAAAGAGAAATACTCTGAAGACATCTCATTTTTCTCTTTTTGTACGTTTGAGTTGTTATTACGTATTTGGGAAACACGATTCGCTCAATCTGCTTCAAACAGAAGGGAACAATATCAAATAAGAAAACTAGTTTACATTTTCTAAGCTGAGAGAAAAGTAAAAAAGAAATGGAATTGGTTGAGCCGGTGATGTAGAGAAAGCTAAAAAGAGAAAGCTGGTTCAGACCTTGTTGTTATTGAATATTGAGCTGTTTACAAACAGCAATACCTCAACTGACAAAAAATTCGTATTTCCCTATTTTGCAGGGATCGCTCTAAATTGGTAGGATATAGCATTCGCGTGTGTGGCTTTTATGTACATTGTATAGGTAAGCAGATATAACAAGCCATTTCACCAAGCTCATTCGCTAGCTCCTTTATATATATTTTACCAATCTGGATGGATTTTTGGATTGGTATGGCTCAAAACTACGACAACGTTTTTTTTTTTCAAACGGCAAAGTCCCCGTGTATGTATGTGTATGAACGCGCGTACGTGCAAGGAAGAAGAAAAACAAACTTGAAAGAAGAGAATGATGAGCAGTAAAGAAAAATCAAGACGAAAGTTACATGATACATACATACTGCGTCTTTGGTTGTACCATACTATGTGTATGTCTAGAGAGTTTTGTACGTCGGTTGACGACGTCGTTGACGGTTGACTTAATGCAAAAAAGAAAACTCTAAAGGGGAAATAGGCGAGCAAAACTAGTCACATCACTGGTTCACCCAAGTTAAGTTGATCTGGTGGATATTTTTTGAGAAAACACACACACACTCTCTTTTTCTTCCAACCTGGTGATATACTCGAATTTATACAGCATATATTATATTGCCTTTTTAAAATACGGTCTATTCTTATCATATAGCTAATATTGCTAGATTTTTTTTTGAATATACCTAAATAGAAAGTTTTATTGCCGAAGGAAGAAGTACACACTTGCTTTTGTTAAGTTGGCGTAGTCCCACTCGCACAGTTGTCAGAGTACAAAAGAAGGGAATAAAACGGGAGAAAAATATGTATTATGTGTTATGGTCGCAATGTTGTGAGTTGATGGTGAAAAAGTAAACTGCATCTATCAAAATGTATATAGTGCACAGGGACGAGTGTGGAGCATAATACTTTTTTACAGACTGCTGAAACGTCGACAGCTCCTAAGGCATTCGCACACAATACACGACAGACACACATACACGTGCTTTTTCCCATTTTCATCTGTATGAAAGAGCATGTGTGTGTGTGTGTGTGGGAGCAGAATAAACTGGTGAAAGAAAGAAGATAAGCTACATACTACCAGGCTGTAGGTTAGTTTGCGCGACAGATATATTACACGCGGTGTGTAAACTATTGTGATTGTGGCAAAGTGTAAAGTAGTCCGTGTAGTAGTTGTGAGGCAAAAGGAGGAAGAGAAAGTGCGAGAGAGAAAAATGGAGAGGGTAACTGTTCTGGTTTTGAACTTGGTAATATAGTAGCTCTTGAATACAAAATACAATGTGCTCTTTGCTAGATTAAAGTGTACCGAAAGCAGGCTTGTGTTGTTTGGAGGGCAGCTAGTGAGTCTATTATTTTCTCTAGGAGGAACGGTGGTAAGCGAGAAGAAAAAGCCGGTAGAGAGGCACCACACTAGTAATTAAGAAATTTTCTCCAACTTTTGATGGGGAAAAGAGAAGGAGAGTTAATTGTTTCGCTTGGAAAAAGTAAACACAAAGTGGTTAATAGAGTTTCCACACCATTTGTTGGGGTTATTAAATTACGGAAGAGTTTTTCCCGCTACATGTATAGATTGCCTTTATTTTTTTCTCTCTTGTTATTATTATCATCGGACACATGCCTGCCTGCCTGCTTGGTCTGTCTGATTTTCTTTTCTTTTTTCTCGCTTTCATTTACTTTCTGTAAACGTTGCCTTGCCACCGGATGAAAACGTTCCGGTTAAGATAAAAATGAAAGTATAGTATTTGGCTTTCCCGTCCTCACCGGGAAAAGAATAAAAGAAATAGAAAGGCGTGAAAAAATTTCATTGTGTTTCCTGACAGCTTTCAAGTAAAAAGCTATTTTCCTAGATAATTATTACTATTAAAAAATTACTGTTACAGCAAACTACGCGACATTCCAGGGTGTATCCGCACTAAATTTTTTGACAGACTTCCACGTCCGTATTTAATTGAAGTTGGCTATTCAAAGGCGTTTGTATGTTAGGTTGTAGTTTTTTCCAGAACGTTTTCCCCATGCATCGCTATTTATCCAGCAGTGAACGAGAATCTTTCTCTCTGTAACTCTATAATTAACCAGAGATTTTCTCAAGGCAGAACCTCCAGTCTCCTTTTAGACGTAAAAGAACGCCGTTCTAACATATAATATTTTCATACTACGACTGTGCTATGTTTTACTCTCTACAATCGTACAAAACTGAAAAGTTCGTAAAATTATACAACTCAACGCCTACAGGTAAATTGGTTGTAGCCCAAATTATTCTTGTTATCTTAAAGTGTGCTCATAAAACACAGCTACACGGTCTACCTAACTTGCTTACACTATTTTCCTAAAAGTGAAAATGAGTTTTTGTTTGTATAGCACTACGCTACATAATCTTCCTTACCTCGTGCCGGATGTGTTGTTATTGTTTGTGCCGAATGACACGTGTGTGTAGCAAGTTCCGTGGTAATACAAAATAGATGAGATAAACAACGCAGTAATTGCAACAGTAAGTTGTACAGGCTTAAGGCAGTGGCACTAGTGGCAGTAGTGATGTGATTCTAGCTACTATTTAGGAATAATAAAAGCTGTACATGACACGTCATGATAGCTAAAGAGTAAGTAGTGTACACCAGGTAACGCACTAGTAGACATATTGTACATAATACATAAAGCCGACATTTATTAGGGCGTAACAGGAAGAACGATGCATCCTGTCGGAGAAAGTTTAGCAGAGTGATCAATCATGGTACGGTTACAGAACATTTGTTCCACGTTATAATCTTACATTTTCAGAATACAAAAAAATGTGAAATGAAAGCAATATTAGAAAGAGAGGAACAATACAATGAATATAGACAGCAGTGGTAGCAGCAGCAGCATATCGTTTGGTATACGTTTACATTATAATTACGCAAAGTTTCAACCCACTCCTGAAGCTAGCTACTGCTGTTGCTGTCCTAAAATACTACCGCTGGCACTGCTGTCGCTTTTTGAAAGCGGATGAATAATAATAAAAATAAAATTAGAATACGCGACCGATTTTAGGCCCCCAACAGATTGAACTTTTGCCTTTTACTGCTTTACTTTAAGTGTGTCTGTTTTTAGAGAAGTGTGGGAGGATGCCAAAAGCGGAGAGAGAAATTTAATCTTTCCCGACCATCTAAAATCGCATGCTTTGCCATCACTCACATCAGATACCGTTATAAATGGTTTTCTGTACAAGTACCTACATAAGAGAGCTCTACTAACATTAACGTGTGTTCGTGGAGCATAAGGACTTTAGGGATGATGACGATCGTGATGACGATGGTACGATATATAACTATGAAAAAATAAGCATGTCATAAATATCCGTAACGCTGAGCGAAAAAAAAGTAAGTTAAGCGGGTTGTATTTTTAGGCATTCAAAAAGGCTTAGGAAAATTCCAAGAAAAACAGATTAGCTCAGCCAGGACGCTTATAAACTTCATATACAATCCTGGTATGCTAACATTTTTGCAGTAAAGGGAGATTGCGGAAAGAGAGAGAAAAAAAGCGAGTTGGCCTTAATAAAGAAAGATCATGGACAAAGTTTTTTTTATTATTATTTTTGCTGGCTCAAATGCTGCTGTTCACTTCTATTACCGTTATCATCGTCAACGAGTCAACAACAAACAAACGAGGCCAAACGACGACGGTGTAGCAGTAAAAAATGCATAAAAGCAATCTAAGCTTCCACTCTGTATATTTTTATGATACAATGTAAACAGTTTGTTAAGTAAGGAAGAGAGAGAGAGAGAGAGTGTGTGTGTGTGTGTGCGTGCGTGTTATCCTGCCGAAACCCACAACACTACACACATACCTGCTGCCGCCACTTACTGCCAGTTAACTTTGAAGAAGACAAGAGAAAGGTATAATAGAGTGAATATGAAGATGCAGGTTGGTTATTTTGACAAAAGTGTTTAATAAACGTAAAAAAGGCAACTAGTAGTGAGTAGATTTTTGTGCCACTCTCGTCACTATAACATGACCAGAGAGATATAATCATCATCATCACCACCACTGCCACCATCATACAAGTACTTTTTTAAGGTTGTAACAGTAGTGTCACTCTTATAGCGGGACTTTTTTTGACACTTTGCCCAATATTCCTTTGGTCTTGTTTTGTGGCCAGAGAAGCATCATATATGCCAGTGTTGTTGTTGTTGTCGTTGTGAGGATGTGTGATGACAGAGACTGAAGAGTGTGAAGAAACTGTCATGAAGGCTGGTGTAATAATAAGAAACTGTGTGTTGTGTCCGCCATGTGACAAGCCCCATTCCCACTTGACTTTTTCCGGCGGTGGTGAACAAAGTAGTACTGAGAGTACAAGTACTAGTGTTTCCCACTTACCCACTCACCCGACCCACTCTTGTGACATCAACAGTGTTATCAAGATCAACAAAAGCGTCACAACCACCACCGCCTTCGCCTGGAAAAGATTAGCCTCAATGTTGCCAACAGCGAACAAGAGAAGACGAAGGCGACGACTTAGCTTGCTTATTATACCGCCTCATTTTCGGCTTCCGCAGCTACTCCTTCTGCTCACTCTGGTCTTATCATGCTCATCAAATGTCCCTTTCATGTGCTCGGCATGTTACTTGTTTCCGGCAGGTATGCCAGATCCGTGTGCGGACAAGGCGTGTTTGTTTGGATCCCGGTGTGTTGCCTCAGCGGACGGCCACGTTGCCACGTGTGAATGCCCAACCTCCTGTCCTAATTATGGGGACAGTGATGACTCTCAACCAGTTTGTGGATCCAGTGGAGTTAACTACAAGAACAAATGCGAGTTGGATCGGGATGCTTGTAAGCAGCGGAGAAATATCACAATTAGATACGAAGGAAAATGTGGTAAGTAAAAAAATACTTTTTTTTTCATAAACTCCAAAGCATTGAAAGGTATAAAAATCAAAATTATAATCAAAAGGAGTACAAAACAAGAAAACTCAAACAAAAAAGTAAATAGAGTACATCAAATAAAGTAAACTGACTTTTACGCCGACCACTTTATTTCCTCCTTGCTAATATAAAACTGTAACGATCGGTTGACAAAAATTCGAAACTCTACCAAGTGATTCATAGTAAAGTTGGTTGGAAGGAATGAATAGAAAAAGTTAAATTGTTTGACTTATGTTGTGTGCCTTTTTGTGTTTTATGGTTGTTTGTTTGAAATTTCAAGAGAGAGAGAGAGACAGCGAGAGAGGATGGTAGGTGATGGCAATGTCGGTGTTTTTTTATCTCCATTTTATCTTTTCTCTTAACAGTCGAAAGGCTATAAAAATAGCAATACCTAAAATGAGTGTTTCCATCTCTGTCTCTCTTGATGTGGAACACGGACAGAAGTTAACTCTTGACTCTCTTTTTCTATCGAGTGTTTTTGTCTCATCCTTAGATTTTTTTTAGAGTATCGCTTTTTTCAAGTGAGCTCAGCTGGTCCTTTTCCCTGTGATGTTTTACTCTGTTACTTTCACAGGCTGTTATTTTGATGGAAGACCCGTGTCGTTAACATGATGTTCTTTTCAGTCTCTTTCACTCATCTCCATCAGCACTCTTTTTCACTCCAAGTTTCAGGAAAAAGTATAAAAACAACTTGTATCACATCATTGCTCGTGGTGAAGTGATGTGATACTATTTCTCCTTTCGTTGTTTTGGGATAACATCGCAAAACTCTCACACCCACATTTGTTTGATATGGGGTGTCATACATATGGGTATACATATGGACATATGTCATACACAAGTGAAAATTATTGCACCATTTTTCAACACGTAGGAAAGAAAATCAAAACATGTTACAGGAACTTGCATGTGTTTCTGCGTTTATCACCCGACAATAGTGCACATTATTTTTGATTTTATAAATATTTCTCATTTTTGCATTCATCTCATTGCTTTAGTATAGGTGTATCTATCATTCATCAGAGCACGACATAAAAGCACATTTAGCACTGGCCTTGTTGATGTTTTATGAATACGTAAATACATGGATCAAACTGGCATAATTTGCATCAAACATTTGTCTACTGTCCCCACATTCATCCTTGGTCCAGTTTTTGTTAGATACATAGAATACCTCCTTTATTCATGACTGAATAATTAGCTTTGCACATTCATGGAATGGAAACAATGCCAAATAAATTCGACAGCCGCTCAACTGGCCAACAACCTTTTTAAGTACCACGTTCATCTCAACATGACAAAACATGCATATGTTATATTGTTGTTGGTTTTATTGAACACTAAGATTCAAGGCCTATTAATGAGTGCTCGTGTAAACTGGTCAAAGTTCGAAAAATTTAGCAGTGATATGCCAGAATGATCTTTGCTATATTTTAGATAATTATTTTTCTAAAACGCCAGAAAACAATGAATTAATTAGTCGTTAGACTTGTACGTCTACTGGGTACAATGAACACTGCAAGCGTCAGGAATAATTAGTTTTTAACATTTTAACTTTATTACCCTTCTCCTTCTTTCACACCATGTCCGACTGACTACCGCTCGGTCGCTGTGGTTACTTTTTTCTCTCATTGCCACCAACTGTCATGTCTCGGCCTGATTATATGTTTCTTTGTGCTGGGTGGGGATTCAGTATTCTTTCTGTACAACGATATCTGAACCGCATCGCCGATAAGAAAACGACACCCATAAAGTAATCTAGTCAGTTCAAACAGTCTTTTCGTTTCTTTTCTAAATCATTGGTACTATTGGTATATGCATTCTGCAAGGATTCTCGATTCGCTGACAACCTGTTTAATGGAACTTCCGTTTGGTCCATCTTCAAATGGTTGTAAAATGACACTAGATGAGCCTGCTTTTGTGTCATGATTACCATCACTCCAGAATGAAATGTATTTTTAATTAAAACACTCGGAAAGGTACACTAATAAACTCGTATTTAATTATATTCTTGTATATTAATTGAGACGAAAGACCAGCATTTGTACCATCATTTATAAAACGACAGCTGCCTCAAGACATTTTATTCATATGGAATAATGAAGTGAAAACACATTGCACATTTATAAAGAACACACCAAACTGGAACACTTTATGTAAAAAATAATGCAAAGCAACGTGAATGATGTCAGATTATGAAGGATTGAATCAATATAACTAACATCGATAACACATGTTTTAGACAGGGTGGTATATAGATAAGCATATTATTACTTGTTATCGATCCATCCCAGAGTTCTATAACCCTATTGTTGTACTGCACTACATTTTGTAAAAAAAAGCTTGAGATAAATAAATGCATCACACACCCATTTAAGATCTCGAGGTAGGAGGATCTCCTTAAAAACCTCCTTATTCCCACTACCTACTTTATTTCCCAATTTTTGTCTTGATGGATGGGGGTAATGATTCGACTGGAAGAAGATATCCCACCAAGCAAAATCAATCACGGTCATTGACAATGAGCCGCAAGTCAGCTTTAAAAGATAAACTCCCTGGAAGAAGAAAAAAACTCCATTACACCTCTTTATATTCACTCTAGATTAAACAAGAAGGCCTACTTTCTTTCGTCTTTCATGCAGAAATATAGATACTTATTCCGTATTTATGAACGAAAGCAACGGCGAGATTACGGTGGCACTCAAGCAAGGTTCAAGACTCTTTCCTCTAGGTTTAATATATTTGATGGATTAAACTATACTTAGAGACAGTTTTTAAAGCAAACACCCAGCACCAAAAGGAAGATGCTCTGCTGAGAAGGGATCTTCTAGGTATATATATTTTTTTACATTACCACCGTGCAGTTTACAAAAGCCAAGGCATTTTTTATCCACCATATTTTACAGAGGAGACGGAAGCAGGGTGTATATTTTCTCAACCGGGTGACTAGCTGTTGGCTGGTGCATTTTCTTCCCGGTTGTTTTTATACAACTATTATTATCCGAAATAGCATGTAAGTTTTCCTTTCTGCATGAGATTTTTAGCCCCTTTGCTCCACAATAATGTATGGGATTAGGGAATGTGTCCTGACAGACTATTTTATGCGTAAATGGATTTTCAAAAGAGTTCTCTCCTTGTGCTGATAGTATACACCAACCATGCTGCTTACTTTGGCGATGGTGATATGCTGCTGCAAACATGCATCAAGTACCAATACAACAGCCACTGTATTACATGCCACGAGGAAAGAGTCGTACGGTATGACTTTTTTCCTCTCTCCATCCATCCCCGTATGGGTTATTATTATTACGTCGTATATTTTACTAGATGGAGAAATGAATGGAAGCTTTTTGCATTACACGAATATAAAATGGCAGTATAATATTGGATCGTTTCAGGGAAATCACTACTATTTGGGAAATGGAATCTTACAAGTCATTCACACCACAAGCTGTGTGTATGTGTCTGTGTAACACTCGTTGAAGCCATGAGTGTGTCTATAATGGAATGTTTCCAGAGACAGACGAAGGATATGCATATTCTCTATCAGCAGCAGCAGTGGCGTAACTCGTAACAAATGCATTAAATCCTTCCGGAAAATGAGGTCGTCATATAACGCGATGTTTTTCGTGGAAGAAGAAGAAGGAAACGAAAAGTCTTTTTATTTTTCTCGGAACGTCTTCTAATGCAGGGGCTGATGATGATGATGATGATGATTTGCGCTTTATCATCCTTTTCCTTTCACTTTTGTTCCCATCATTCCATGCCATACTACCATCATTATCGTCATTGCAGTGTAGACAGAATGATGAAGGCGGCAATATGACTGGCATTGTT
This sequence comes from Callyntrura guangdongensis, assembly GCA_027744295.1. NCBI lineage: Eukaryota > Metazoa > Arthropoda > Collembola > Entomobryomorpha > Paronellidae > Callyntrura > Callyntrura guangdongensis. The sequence goes on from JAHZNB010001773.1 coordinate 20,356, forward strand.
TTTGAATGAGTTGATGTTGCTATCACGTGCTTTACAACCATATTAGTTTTCCCCTTCGCAAGCAACATTTTTTTACCTCATCTCATCACCATCATCAACAGACTATGTAGTTGGAGTAGTCTTCTTTTCCTTGACACCATCATCATCGTCAGCAGAAGAGAGAGAGCGTATATGTGTGTGTTAAGAAAAAATAGCGATATAAAGCATAAAAGAAGAAGGGTGAAAACCCGAGAAGATCCCCCTCGTCACATTTACAGCGTACTCGCGTAGATAATGATGTACCCACTCCAACCCAAGCTTCTTATAAACTTTTTACCTCATTCTTTTTCGGAACGAGAACGGTTTCTTGCACAAAAGAAGAATGAAAGGGAAAGAAAGCAGACGAGAAGGATTTTTTATCGCTTCACAGGTTTGACAAAGACGTTAAGCTGCTTCTTTCTCATCCTCTGATGCGGTTTTCTGGAGTATGTACTTATTTAGATGAAATGCACGAGTGAATGGACAAATTATTATTTGCTTGCCGGAACCACTGTTAGTATTCTCAGTCAGCCTGTTTCGGGGCTGCAGCGAGACCGTTCATGTAACCGCCGTTATATTTTATCGTTTGTGTTGTGTGCACTCCATTGTTGTTGCAGTGCACTTGCACTTGAGTAGTTTAGAAAGAAATTGGAGGCTGTTGTTAAAGAAGCCAAAGTAGGCATATTTTTTCAATTTACTGCAAAAGTTTCAAAAGGTAGAAATCACAAATTGCATAGGTGTTGTTGATACAATGCATACCTACATCACATAATAATAACCGTAAAGATTACACTAAACATAGACTCGTACACCAATCCACCCACGTTGGAGTATGAGGTACCGTCAGCAACAGCCTCACCAATTGAAAATACAAATGAACTTTTCATTTCCGGTACAAATGACTCGTGTCGTTTCATTCATACGACTCCACTTACGAATACACTCTCTACTTACGACCCTTAAATTATTGATGATGATACGTTTGTCATGCAGAGTTTACACCACATTATTATGCAACGTATATACTACCGTTGGAGGGGCTCAAAAGTACTCTCCATTTTCAAAGCAGACATTTATAGAAGTAATGCTGATGTAATATTACTCTACCGCCGCCATGTTTCTTTGAACCGGTACTAATGCATCTGACATGGCGCCCTGTTCCTACCAACACGGCGTCCGTAATGTGTTCTCTGTACTTACAAACTTTTAATACCTATTCCTCTTTCGAGGGCGATCATCATTATCACTGCATTTCTAAGGAGGGAAACATTAAAGACGACAGTAGACGTAATATCTGTACACCTATAAAATAAAAATGTGCACACCCTGACTTGCCCTGGTAGAGAGTAAAGTAGTAGAGGTACTGGCTGTGTATTACAATAAGTAT
>JAHZNB010001774.1:0-13873 GCA_027744295.1 Callyntrura guangdongensis
TGTGGAGGAACAATTCCCATTCCAAAAAATACGCCACATTGAAAGTTGTACGTTCATTTGCACCACTGTTACTACTGCCATAATGCCGTATGGAAGTATGTAAGAGGTTTTTTTGGAAATACAGAGTCTCTCGCTCAACGCAGTTTTATTGTACGACAAGCGTTTTTGGAGAGCTCTCTTCTCCGCAACTTTGTACGCCTCGTTTCTCTAGAAGAAACGCGGAAATATGGACGTGATATATAAATCATAACAGGATGTAATAGAAATAAGCATTTAATTTAGGATTCAGTGAGAAAGAGAAAAGAAATAGCGTTGATGATGACAGGATGGGGTGTAAGGAATCGTACCACTACTACTATCAGTGATGAAACATGTTCTGGCTTGGCAGTGACCCAACAGAAAATATTATTCTTTATATCTTTTTTTTCTCCAACGAGCTGCAAAATAGAGGGTAGCACAAGTAGCGCTGGGGAAAAGTAGTATTGTAATAGTCATACTGACATTGAAGTTTCTACACATATGCAATGTGATGCAACGATTATCATGCATTTATTCGGAAAACTCGCGTGGAAGTATTTTTATTCAATGTAAATAGCACCTTGTTTGGAAAGGTATATATGCCTATCAGAAGCAGAGGAAAGGGCAAAGTTTATTTGGTTGTTGTTGTATGCTTGTAGTTTAATGTGTTGTTCTGTTATGGGGAGAATCAGCGATACTGCTACTGCTACCCAGCGAATAATACATAAATCTTTGAATAAACCAAGTGGAAAATGATTTTATCCCGTTGGATTTCCAAGTTCACACACACACCAGTCGACGACGAGCGTGTATCTGTATTTGTGCCGCTTCATATTATTGTCACATACAAAAGGTATTCAGTTTAGGACCTNATAAACCAAGTGGAAAATGATTTTATCCCGATGGATTTCCAAGTTCACACACACACCAGTCGACGACGAGCGTGTATCTGTATTTGTGCCGCTTCATATTATTGTCACATACAAAAGGTATTCAGTTTAGGACCTCTACGAGCTAACGCTACCACTGCTGACGAATAAGTAAGGTCGTTATGTACAGGGTGATTCTTTTGAATTGGTAGCAAAAAAAATTCTAGCATGATAGTGAGATCAAAATCATGTGAGCTGATAAAACCCGAGAAGAGCATGAATTTTCCAGTTTTTTGTGGGTAGTGGTAACAGTAGCTAAAGCTTTGAAGCGTATTATAATAATGAAATACTCAAGAATGTGCAACACGAGACAGAGAAGAAGAATGACTGCCATTGAGATAATTTTGTCGTTTATAATCCAAGAAAATTCACAAACCGTGAAGGCTGTATGGATAAACCAGGAAGAAAGGATCCCGTTGTTTGTATGCATGCCTATGTAGTAAGTGCATATAGTAAAGCAATTGGATGGTGGAAAGTGCGAAGGAAAACCAACTGGAGACACGCAAAACAAGTTATCATAGATGAATGAATATTGTGTCATTGCATGTTGTGTGTGGCATGTGAGTGAGTACGTATTTTCTCGTAAAGAAGAAAGAGGAGTAAATATTGTCGCATTTTAAAGAAATTAAGGAGACAACAGATGCTCACAGCTTTTAGCAAAATTAAGTTTTTTTTCTTTACAGATCTGTTACCACACTTGGATTGTCATTCAATCTTTCATTTCTTGAAGAACTTAAGCTTGATGAAAGTGAGTAGGAAGAATAATAGATAGAGCAGTATAGAGAAGACAAATTTCATATTCCAACAAGTACATGGTTAGTACAAGTGAGGTAATCCTTTAGAGATTTGATGTGGATGCCTAACGACAAGACTACATACTCCAGGATACATTGAGTTCAACTGTGTTGGAAGAATGCTCAAGAATGAAACAAGCGCAGAAGGATGTCGTTAAATTCGTCGTTAAATAATATTCTTCTTGCATCAGTAAAAGTGGTGCTTTCCATCACAAACGTGTGGTATGGAACGAAAAACGATGCATTGCTCAAATCTCAATTAAAGCAGTATTGATTTGATTTTGTTTGTGATTCCGAGTTCAACTTGTTTCCTTTTTTACTCTATGATTTCAACGGTGAATTTCTTTGTCTGAAAATGATACCAAGAAGCACTCACGGTTCAAAAAGGATAAATATTTACGACAAATTATGTTTGGAACAGACTGTATGTTTGTATGTTTTTGATTGTGGTTACTCCATTTACATTTATAAAAAAGGAGTGACTACAAACAAACTTTCCTTTTTATCTACGGTATCTAAATGTATATTTCTTTAATTTATTCATGTGTGCTTTTTTTCACATTTATAAAAAAGGAGTGACTACAAACAAACTTTCCTTTTTATCTACGGTATCTAAATGTATATTTCTTTAATTTATTCATATGTGCTTTTTTTCTAAGAATAAAATCAATTTTGTGTGATCCGCAAATGTTTTTTACTTGTATATCACTTTCATCATAGTTTGCAACATTCAGCATTTTAATTTATCAAAGCACATAGATGTTATCTCTCAATTCATCTATGGCTTGGTTTTAATGTAACCACCACGCCAGCAGTTTGTTAAAAAGAACGGTTTTTATGTACCCTTAGTCAAAGTATCGTTTTAACATGGTTTAACTAAATAAATTAGACGAAGAGAAAGGGAAAAAAATCAGTGCTATAATCATCCACATTGTGTCCCGCCGGAGCGTATATGTTTTCTAGAAACGTGAAACAAAAACGTTGCGCTTGCAAGTTTTCACAGCACTCATATTTCAAGAAATATATGTTAGTACAAAGTGTACACACATGCTTACTACTACTGCTACTTCTACTATATTGAAATGCTTCATTATACTTACCATTATTATTAGTTTATGGCCAAAATAAATACAATCAGTCATTTCGTTTACGTTTCATATTTTCCAAACTCTTACCGACCCTCTGTGTACTCTGTATGTACATATTTTCAACATTTGATATTCACAACCACCACCATTACCACCACCGCTCCCATTGCTACCATTTTCACAAAACGAAAACTTGCAAAAGAATTCCCTAACAGTGGCTTTGTATCAGTTCAGTAACAGCAGCCACATCAGCATAAATACTAGATACATTAATTTGTAATGCTAACTGGATGTTTAAAAAGAGCACGAAAGCGAAAGAGTTGGACAGAGAGAGAGAGAGAGAGAGAGACGGGGAGAAAGGAACAGTAACTGAGAGAAAACTGTATAGTGAAGCCACAGAAGAATGATGAAATTTATACATAAGTGCAAAGTGTATAGTATTAAAACGAAAGTAAATATTACAAAATAACTTTTGCTTTGCTTTCCCTCTCCCTCTTTCCTCCTTGCACATATCTATACACACACTCTATCAATTCATATTGTTCAAGAAATTATGATGTATGCATGTACACAATGTCTGTAACTCCATATCTCACTCTGTGTATAAAAGTGTAACTGTATATTTTAGCTTCATCATCGTCGCCATAACTTGTTCAATATTTAAAATGTGAAAAGCAAATAACCTACCCAGATTCATGCTCATAAAAGGATACTAGAGCAGGATTTAACTAGTTGGTTGTTTCCAACTGAGTGCATACTTGTAGAAGAAAGAAACGAGAGTTTTATAATTTTCTGCTCTACATTACTTCATATCAGATACGTATGTGTATAGAAGTATATCGTCGCACCTCCAACACTACCCTACCACACTATATTCTCTAATATAATAAATATGAGTGGTTGGGTGGTTTGATATGATGTAATATGAGAAGCTGTAGGAGCAAGTAATTAAGCAAGTAGTATTTTGGCCCTAAGGGTTTGATGGAAATGAAAGTTAATTTGAATACCACTTTTACCATCTTAAAATATTGCTTCCTTGCTCGGCTTCTACTGTAAGCGAGACTAGTACTTAGAGCAGTAGTGGAGATTGTAGTAGGCCATAAAATGGAAGGAGAAAGATTTCACTGTGTAGTATAAATTGTAGGAGGATATGGAAGGAATCAAATGTGTAGTTGTAGTTGTTAGACAGAAATGAGATGATACCTTTCAAATTTTACTACAGCTTTCACTGGTGGTGATGTTATATACTGGAGAAGGGTGTATTACTGTATAATACGTCGTTGCTTACTTTTTTACTCCCACATTAATATGCCCAGTCAGGATTCGCATGCTCTTGCATCTGTGTACTTTTCCACATTGGCTCTTTTTTCAAGCTTTTCTGGTTTCATACTCATGTTTTTTGTTTTCAATAATATGTTGTATTATAAACTGCTACTGTCGTACATTTTCAGTGTTTATTCACTTCTTTGTGTGTACAGGCTGCACATTTATTCTGTCCTTACAATTTGTTCGTGATTATACCCTGTTTAACGTAGTAAAAACTCGGTAAAATGAATAATTCTTTCGATTTGGAAAAAAATAATGATGATGACGATGATCATCTCTTGTTGCAATTGAAAGTGCACTTGAAAGTTCTTATAAGAGACACTCATTCGCAAGCAACAAACAGAACTGCTTCGTGACAGCGTACTTCTCTCTGGTTGCCTTTGATTTATTTTCGTTTCAACTACTACTTTGCAACACAGGGGAAACGTTAAGATAGGTAAAGAAAAGAAATTCTATAACCCAATGATATACCGTTTATAATTGTGCGTCATCCTTTTGAAGTTTGTAAACTTTGCTGGTACAACAGCTACCATGAAGGTATAATGATGATGATAATAATAATTTTCAACAAAACTTTGCTCTTCCGTTTTATTCATTTTCCAAAGTTTATTGTTACACAGAATCCCACTTGGATAAACTTGGCAGTCCTAGCATTTTTAGCTAATGAATAATGACAGTGTATTAAAAGCTGCAAAGTACTGAGAAGGGAGAGTTACAGACAGTTTAGAGAAAGTTTAGAAAACTTGGTCCACTCTCAGTTTAAAGATGTTTTATGTACACAGAACGGATGACGTGCCAAAGGCTCGTGGTGTATTGAAAGTTGCTATTTGTGGGATATTTAACCTTCCCCATCGAAGCCAAAGTTAAATAGAGAAGTAGTAGTGAATAAAAGTATAAGTTTTCCTACATTTTTTTGTTTAACTGTTTCAGGGATATTTAACCTTCCCCATCGAAGCCAAAGTTAAATAGAGAAGTAGTAGTGAATAAAAGTATAAGTTTTCCTACATTTTTGTGTTTAACTGTTTCTAACAAAATAATTTTCAATCTTATAGCTAAAGCAATCTTTTACAACAATACATACATTCCATCAATTTCGGTGGTGGTACACGAACGAAAACGAAAGAGCTGACGTACTAAAATATATGCTTGTTAACTCAACCGTGTAAACGCATTTTTGCTATATTTCTTTTTCTCTCTGTCTCCCCTTGTCAGCAGATAACAATGCAACAAGATACCAAAAAGCTCTCATTATTGTTCATTAATGTAATGTATACACAGTAGAAAGCAAGAGAATATGTATGTATATAAACATGTATTACTACACAGACACACAATAAACGAGTGTACTTTTTCTTGACTGTGCTCAGCAGAGAGTACAAAATTGAGGATGTGTTGTATCACNACACAGTAGAAAGCAAGAGAATATGTATGTATATAAACATGTACTACTACACAGACACACAATAAACGAGTGTACTTTTTCTTGACTGTGCTCAGCAGAGAGTACAAAATTGAGGATGTGTTGTATCACAAATCTCTTACAGACCACTCGGTTTCGTTTTTTGACCGTCTTTTGTTTAAAAACTTATCGCTCATTTCATTCATGCATTCTCATTTGATCCCCTTTTTCAACCTTATTATGGAAAAACACCAAACTGAGAGAATGGAAAACTTTTGCCCTTTCTGTTTCTTTTCCGTCTATATATATTAAAAGGTCTATACATAATCAAACATACCTTCATGCCACACATAACGTAATTTTCCTTCTGCTGCATTCGCAAGATAGGAAGTGGGAGACGACAGCAGAGAGAGAGAGAGAGAGAGAGAGAGAGCGTGCAACGTAGTCTTTGAAACTTTACATGATGATAACGACAATAATGATGATGATCATGATCATCATCGTCATCATCATCATCATGAACATTGGCAAATCTGGTTTTCCTGGAAAGCGGCTTAACTAAAATACATTGGAACGACGAGAAGCAGCAGCAGCAGCAACTAGCATCGTCAGTTCTCCGCCTTGTATGAACCATGTCTGTATGTGGGAAAGAGAGCATTTTATTCTTCTCTCCAAGATGAAAATGGAATTAGAGCTGCTACTTCTACGCTGCTGCTGCTGGTTGGTTTGGTTTGTTTTATAATACTAACTAATGCTTTTGATGCATACATTCCGACTTAACTTCACTTTTGAATGATAGGAGCTGGAGAATTTTGTGGCGTTTTGGGAGCTTGGTACACGTTGTGGTTTCATGAACGAAATCAGTCAGCCATCCCAGGGAGAAAGAAGAGTTACAGCCGGCAGTCGTGGGTAGTATAAGTATAATATAGTTTCGTGCGGTTAAGTATAACCGAACGGAAGAAGGACATGTAGAACAGAGAAGCGATAATTCCAGCAACCAACAAAACGAAAAGAGAAGTCCAATAATATAATGTTAATCATACAAAACAAAATATACAAATGCCCCCATCTGTATCTATCATCTATATACCATATATACAATTTCCATTTTTGTACCGATGTATTACCGTCAGTTGATGGTTTAAAATAAGCCTACCTCCTACTTTCTTCAGCCTTTCCCAGCCATGGCCTTCCTCTCTGGGTGCAGGACTTCCATTATCCATTATTCGTTGATGATGTACATACCACATTTACCAACATAACATGCCTTCCTTTTCTATTTCTCGTTTTACTACTTCTACTAACACTACGCAATTACACAAAGACAGGAATGTTCTCAAGTCTTCCTGTCTTGTGTATTATTTTCTCGGCTGCTATTCATTTTTACTTCCATCCACTATCCACTCCACCTATTCTTGAAGAACCGTCTACAAAATTTGTATGTAATGCTAGTCCGACCAAAGTTACTTGTTGGCTTACGCGGTGCTTTCCTTCTCTTTTAAGCCGATGTATGCTAATGTTGTTCCTGGAGAAAATCTATTATATAACGAGTGCTAGTAATAGCAGTAGTAAGAAAGAACGCAAGAATCCATCTGTATTTATGATCGTGTACCATTGTTTCTTGTTGGATTCCAAAATTCTTTTATTTTGACTGAATTTGAGCTAGATGAGGAAAAAAGAGGGAAAAACTATACACACCAATTTAGCATGCAGTGGGGAACCGGCTGGAGCATTTACAAAAAGCAAACGAACAAGCTGCACCAGAGAGATGTGTAGCGAAGGAAAGAGAGAATTTGAATATCAAACATTCCTTTGCATAACTAACTGAACTGACGCAATGACGATGGATTATTTGGGCGCGAGGGAGAAAATGTACAAGCATGAAGACGGGAGAGAGTATGAGGTTATAAGCTCTTTCTCCAAAAAACTACAACAGACATACATTCCCCTTATGTACTTAAGTATTATTATATGTGTATACGCACGGAACATATATAGAGTTCTTTAAGGAGAGAAAACAAGACGAAGGGGATATGCCGGTGTACAGCAGCAGAAAACAAGGGTATAAAAACTCTCAAGACAAGAGTTAAAGGAAGGATATAATGGGGGTAAAAATACATATATACAGCACAAGGTAGAATGACTTGTTCGATCCACCAGTGTTTTGTTCTCAAAGGGAATTTATTCCTACTCTTCCTGCACTAATGTCGGAAGTAAATGTATTCACATAAATACACACCAAGGCAGGCACACACAATCATCCACAATACAACTTGGTGTGTAGTTTTTTGTAGGGAAAATTCAAAAGCTAATGTTAACTTGAGTCTGTATTTTCTCCTGTTTTCAAATATGCATAACTCAAGTAGTGTTTGCAGCAGCAGTAGTAATAGTTGTGTTTAGTTTAAAGATATATCTAGTAGCGGGCAAGGTTTGTATGATATAGATAGATATTATGCTTTCTAAAGTGAGGTTACGTACATATTATAAAACACTTTTACATTAAGCCCTTTTTTCCAAAACCGCACATTTCCAATTTTTCATTTATTTATTCACTCTCACATTCATGTATCCTTCCTCATCCTCCTTCAGTCATGTATTCCATATTATCGCTAAGCCTTTTCCTGGTTTTCACCATTCACGCAATAATCCGCCGCTTTAGTCAAAAGGAATAAAATGCGAGGCAACGACTGCCATACATATACAGCCGAAACTGTGGTAGTTGGAAAACTGGTTGGGCAAATGTGAACCGAACACAGAGACATTATTATCTACGTGTATATTGTACTTTATTGTATCTTGTATGTGATGACGACAGCAGTTGGTGACGCTCAAACTTTAGCCAAACCACTACTGTGGTAGTCCAATAATTTGAAGATATTTTAACAAGCTAACAAAAATACAAGTAAGAAGATACCAAAAGTTACTTATTTACGTATTTACAAGAACTGAAACTGAACAGGAACTAATGGGGGCTTACATCTTACCTTAAAACTTGTAGAAGTTTACTAAAATCTAATCATTGTTATTATTCGATACGTACCTATCATTTTAACTGATTTAAAATATTCATATATATCACTACAAGCATTTTACATACTTTCCTTCTGCATTGGTACAAATATTTTTCTGGGATTGAATGACGAATATGAAATCATTTTATCCTGTTTTATTGTATATTTTGTCATTTCTTGTATTTTATAAAGAGCTTAAGAAAAGCTTCAATGTATGTAGTATAAAATGTAACCAAAAGAAACATCTTATTGGGTATATACCAAAGAAATACATTTTATTTTCTCCTGTGCATATTTTCAGTTGGAAATTCACGCGCTATACACATCACTACGTAAGCACCGAATACTCTCCTCTTCAACACAACAAAGGGCACAGAAATTTTCTCTAGAAGACCCAGTTTAGCATGAAGCATCAAGCTAAAGTAATTTTTTCCGAAGTAGAAATCAGCCAAGTGAAAGAAGATCATATCAAGGTTTTCTCCCTTCCTGCGTTCTCTTAGTATTTCTATCCTAATATGTATATACCTATATGTATATTTCTTCAGCATGTATATTATTAGTGGAAAATATCTCAAGAAAAAAGATTTTGAACATCATTTTCATTTTGACTGGAACATGATGCTACAAGAGAAAGAGAAACCAAAACAGCGTTTTATTTCAAAAGGCTGATTTCATTCTCCAATTTTTCTTCCTGAGCAACCCTTTTAAATAAGTTGAACTCAAGAGTTATATAATATGAAAGGTAAAATCCATAAATATTGCCTGAGATCAGAGCATTTGTTGAGAAAATTGTTGTTCCTTTCGACTTTTATTATTATATATCTTTCCATACTATAAAGTGGATCCTTAATTGAAAAGAAAGTCTACGACAAACATAAACTTCGAGGATGTTTTGGTGGAATACCTGCTACTCCGGACAAGACTGTTGCTACTCATTCCGGTACAAACAGACATTATCGCTCAAACCAAATGTAAACTAATGTTTATGACTTGGATAACACTGAGCAAATACATGTCTGCGTATATATTAAGCAAATTTATCCTAAAATTGCTGTAGGGCGACTAACAAGAAAAACTGTTAACTTCCAAAAATGTCATTTTCTTGCCTAATACGTCGAAGTTAATGGGAAAATGATGACACTCAATAGCATGTATTGGTATATAATTTTTTGAATCATCGCAGTTGCTAGAAATTGTGTAACGTGAAAAGTAAGTAATAAATTTTGGAACGTATGCATACGAAGTAACTATACATTATGTGGGCAAGTGTACACATATGTACATCAGATCAGTTGTAAGCGCATTTTGATAGAATGGCTCCTGGTGGTAAGTTCCACTCAAGTTTTGTAGCAATAAACCTCTAAAGTATTCTTTCCGGGAAAAGCATTTGGAAACCGGATTGCTTCGACTTCCTTGCTAGAGGCAAATGATAAAGAAAAAGAGCCAGTCGGGTAGGCGTATTGCTGCAACGGTAGTAAAAAAAAATAAAACTCCTTGTCTGATTCGACTGTTGGATTTACAGCAGCTAAAGGATTGCACTGTATTATTGTGAGGGAATGTTTGATTCCTCACATAAGCTGTGAAAATGACATATGGAAAACTGGAAAAGTGTAATACTTTTATGCTAACCAATATTGCTACACACATGTGAAGCCATATAATATTATTTGACTTTAAAAAATTGAAATCGTGTTCTACACAGCACAGCACTACATGAGACTACTGATGAAACAGTGTTTTCCAGCCACCCAAGTTTTTCCACTCCTTTTTGTCCACCCATATACAAAAGGCTTTACACATACAAATAAATGCCATATAACCATTTCTAACGACAAGTTTGTCTCTGATTTGTCATATCTATGAATCTAACGTACAACCAGTGCCCTAAGACTCATCTTAAAGATTTTGCCGTTAAGACGATTTGAACAAGTTTTAAGTATCATTATTTACCTCTTATCTTTCATAACGAGGGGTTTAATGCGCTTTTCTACTTGTGTTTATTTCATCTCCTTACTTGTAATCCTGTAGTGGGGCACTATCGTTGTCAGTCCCATAAATCATACCAAGTGATATTATTTATTTAATTATTCACCTGGCTCACGTTTGACAACATTCATTTCATCTGCGGTGGTATCTGTTATTTTATATGCTCTGTAATAATCATAGCAAAGATAAAGAGAAAACTTTTTGATGATACTGGGGCTTTCCTATCTCCCATTAAATTGGACCGTGTCATGGAGTAAAAAGGATGTGGCTGATGTGGTAGTGGGGGATAGTTAATGTGATGATATCAAAATAACAAATGAAACAGTACAATAAACAAACGAGCAGAGCATAAAACACAAGGATAAAGTACCATCCCAGATAATATTATATGTTGTTAGAGAATAGAGAAACGTGCACTTGTCTCTCTATCTGTATGCAAGATACGGAGACGTGTACCTTTGCTGAATTCAGCAGCTTTGCACTTTGGAGCCTAACCGTAGTTAGAGGTGGTGGAAGGAGCGGTGGTAGTCAAAGAGCTATGCTATTGTTATCGCTAAGGATCACTAGACAATGCGTAACATCTATTTATATAAAATGTAGGTATTCATGCATGCAAACAAATACATAACACCATTTACCACCATAACAAGTACATGACTGTACAACCACCACATCATCCCTAAAAGTATATAATCAGACTTTATTGAGTTGTGGTTTTAATCTAGGAGAAAATGATACCCACGGGGGTCATTTCCCAGGCGCAACTTGTATGATTCCTCATCTTAGCATGTGGTAAGTATTCCTCTCGTTCGCCAGCAAGTTTGGGGTTTGTGGAGACAAGCATTGTAACTTTTGTATAGAATACATTGTTGTGTGCAAGCAAAAGCTTCTTTCATTTGCTGCACATAATATAGGCCCTCTCAACACCGGCAACGTTTTCTACACTTTTACTTGTCGAAGGAGGCATTTCCATCATCCACACAGCACCAACAGCAACTTACTACGAAATACGAAAAGAAATGTGTGTATAACATTTTTACTCTCCCATCTTTTAAGTCTTTTCTGTTTTTTCGCGCTTTGTTAGTTTTACTCTTGAGTATGTGTTCTCCAAATTACACTTTATCTGCTTTCTTTCAGGGACCTTTTTTCAAGTATAGATCGAAATATTGTACACAAAAGTAAAAAATCCCGGTGCTATACAAGAAGCATCTGGTATTACTGCAGCTACCGGTTGTGTACACGCTTATGTACGTGATTTCATTCTTTATTATAAAGAGCGGCTACGTATGTATCATTGAGAAATGTTGTGTGGGCAATTTTTTGTAAGGAAAACATTGTTTTCTCCATGTTTTACGTTTAATACCCCCAATCTGACGTTTCACACCAAAGAGCAAGCAGAGAAAACTGTAAGACTGTCTGTCTTGCTGAAAGGGAACTATAGGAGTGTGAACCGTGAGCTGTTTTTAAGAGCAATCAAACATTGTCTATGTAAGAAGATTCCCGAAATAAAGGAGAATCTTCATTCATACACTTTGGTATATACATAATATGTTATGCTCTCAAACATTTTACATATCGGGACTGCTGTGTGGAGGCTTTAGAGACAGCCACCCTGAAGAACTGTACCGCTTTGTACGGATTTAGACAAGTGCGAGAAATTCTTATGCTTTAGAAGCTCCATCCCTTAGAATGTCCTTCCTTAGGAACAGTTTTATGATAGAAGGAATATTTTGCATTTTGACATGTAAAAAATATGCTTTTAGATTAGGCTCATACTAGTCTTTATTATAATATAACAATATCAACAAAATTTTCACAATACATCATTTTTTTGTCTTGTTTGTAAAACTCGATTATAGCTAAATTGCTATATTGTTTATCAAAGCCAGTTATGCTTTCAACCTGTTCATTTATAGTGGATGTAGCTATTTCACTAGATTTGTTTCGTTTTACATTGGTATTTTTATTAGTAATCTCCTACTCCTAAATAATGTCCTCGCTTGGTTCTCTAGTTCTTTTACTAGGTCTGCTGGGGCCTGGTAGTGGGGAAGGTTCATGCATTACTTGTGTTTCATTAAGGTCATCGTAAAGAATGACAGTCTCTTTCTCATAAAACGCTTCCTAAGAATGAACATTCTAAAGCATGAAATTCTCGCACTTGCCCGTATTCCGTTTCATACACTGTAAATGTCTTGGATTGTTCCTTCGATGACGATGGCAGAGTTGCCCAAAGGTATCCATCCTGACAAACCATTTGTTAGCAAGAATGCATTGCTCCAGGAAAATAAGTAGGTACACATTTAATAATGCAATTCTAATACAGGTATAAGGCGCATATTATTCACAATGTATAATGTATGTCTGCGTCTTCTGTTGTGGTATATTTAAAACAATGATTAGGTTTAATGATGCTGAATCCGAAAGAGTGTGGATAAACTGAGCACCTTGGGAAAGTATTACTGCATTCACAAGCATTTTCTAGCCGTAAAAATATAAGTGTTTTTTCAGAGTTGAACGAGGATCATGCACGACATGCTCAAGTCCTCCGTCCATGAGCGTACTCAACTCTTGCTGTCATCAGTGATCCACTGTAGTGTATGGGTTGCCTGCATTTTTGCACTAGTAGTGCAGGGTAGCAACATACAATTTGTAACAATGATGCTACGAGAAACTGAACCAATAACTGTTCCCATCTCATCATCATCTTTTTAAATGTCCTGTGTTCTTACGCAGAGTTACCTCAGGGATCGGCACTGCGTACACATCGGAACGAACATATCACATCATACTTCCTTTTATAATATAGCAAGCATACTAACAAGTAAACAGTACATATTTTTATGCACTGTGTGTTCCTCATCATAGCTTGGGTCATTGTGTAGATATGTATGCATATATAACCCTCGAATTGTCTGGGTATAAAATTTTGGTAACCCAGCCTTCTTTTTTTCCCTTAAGACCAGACTCGCCGTTTCTTCTAAGAAACCAGAAATTGTAGTTGAGAATGAAAACAACCAGTTAAATAGCACTATACTCTCTACTTTGTACACAAAGGATGGGTATGTGTTTACAAAAAAGTTCAGAAATAGGGAGACGAATAAGATACATCATTAGACATTTCCGTACATATAGGGTATGGGTTTCTCCGCCGTTTTCTTGTAATAACTGAAGAAAAAGTGCATAGCACACGGTATATAATATACGTAAACTCCAGAATGAAGAAAACAAAGTGGGAAAGAGAGAGCAGAGCTGAAGATGAGCTCAATTGAGATTTATGAACTATTCTCCAAGTATTTCTCGTCGGATCATTTCTCACCAACCA